>JARFJB010001658.1:2322500-2403063 GCA_036346205.1 Vesta saturnalis
GTTTTTTTGTTTTTTTCTTGTTTTTTTGTTTTTCTTTTTGTCTTGTTTTTTTGTTGTTTTTTTTTTTTTTTTTGTTTTTTTTTTTTTTTTTTTTTTATATATATATATATATATATATATATATATATTCTATATATATATATATATATATATATATATCAGTTAAAATATTTAATTATTAATTAAAATGTATATCTATGGGTGTCCCAAATTAAAAATAGTATTATCTTTCTTATTAAAAGATAGAGATTTGGTTAAATGGGCAATATTGTTATTTTGGGCCGAGTTCGATTCCGTTGAGAAACATTTCAATTTCCGAACAGTTTAAAATTATTAAAAAAAAAAATCGCCGATTTCTAAAACTCAAATATCTCTGTAATTATAAAAGATATGAAAAAACGATGTCAAATAAAATTCAAGATGGCGGTTTAAGATATTAATAGCAACTTTCTTATTTTAAATGGGCGCCATATTGGTTTTACACAATTAAATGGGATTTTTCTTTTTCAACGATGTATAACAACCTATACGAATAAAAATTATGGGAAAGTAGCCATGATCTACAATGCCAAAGGTAGATCTAATAAATTTTTCAAGATATGTTTGAAATTTCCAAATGTGCTGTTAAGGTTCCATAAATTATAGGAAATTTCCCAATATGCCAAAAACATTAAAGACGAAACGAACCTGGTTGCCCTGGAACCACTATGTGTGGATTTTCCTGTGCCCTGGTGCTCATTATGCGATTAAATTCCACAATTGGAGTAGGTTCGTCAGTCCATAAAACTTGATTTATAAAAACCACCAATTTATTTAAAAACTGCTGTTCTACGGATATTATCATTGGTCGCAAAGTCTGCGCAATGTATAATTTATATGCGTGGAAATTGTGTTTTTTTAAATTATCGATGATTTAGTCTTAGACACAATTTCTCGAGTCGAAATATTCGGATTTACTTGCACACAAGCTAAAGTTAATTCCTCACCTTCCACGTTTACCTTCCTATTGGGCTTTTTAAGACATCCATAATGCAGCATATTTGAATCTAATCTTGCAAATATTTTCATGTCCGGTGGCCTACGCTCTGGAAAATTTGTTAGATATTCTTCAGCAGCAAGACGGGAGTTTTTGTAGCACTTTATGTATGTACAAAACAAATCATATTGTTCATTTCTTGGAAAGGTCGCCATTAGAAATAATTAAGGAAAAAACAATTATTATAAATGTGTCACTTAATAATACAACACAGCAATACTAATTATTAGACAACCAGTTAACTAATACAACTTGACAGTTTCGTATTATAATAAATTTTGTTGTATTGTTTAGTCATGGCTACTTGATTTAAAATGAAAACAATTAATATTTCCCATAATTTTCTATTCGTACATAGGTTGTTATGCATCGTTGAAAAGAGAACAAATCCCATTTAGTTGTGTAAATATCCAATATGGCGCCCACTTAAAATAAGAAAGTTGCTATTAATATCTTGGAAACCGCCATCTTAAATTTTATTTTGACATAATTTTTAAGTGTGCCTCATCGAAGTAAGTAACTTTGATCTGAAACCTTTTTTCATATCTTTTATAATTACGGAGATATTTGAGTTTTTAGAAATCGGCAATTTTTTTTTTTTTTAAATAAAACTGTTCGGAAATTGAAATGTTTCTCACCGGAATCGAACTCCCCAAAAATGGCACAATATTGCCCATTTAACCAAATCTTTCTTTAATAATAAGAAAGATACCCATACTATCTACTCTATTTGGGACATGTATTATATATATATATATATATATATATATATATATATATATATATATATATATATATATATATATATATATAATTTTTATATATATGTTCAAAAAATATATATTGATTACTCAGTGGCTCAGCGGTAAAGATGTCAGACTTGTAGGTGAAACTGGTGAAAGGTATCAAAATTCGAATCTGAGAGTGGTCAAGTGCTTGGGAAAAAAAATCATAATAATTCTGATGACAGAAGCAAAGTCCGGTTCCGAAACATCGTGCTGTAAGAGCAAAACTGTGGTCAACTCAACTAAGATGTGTATGATGTTGTAGAATCCATATACACATGGTGACAAAGGCTTTTAACCGTTTAGCAGATTTCGTAACTTCATTTCAGATGCACATAACAGTTCACTAGTTGATCTTTTTATTCATAAATCCTCCATTTTTCTGAATATATTCTTATTAGGTTACTGCTTGTTTGGATATCTGAGATAATAATATTAATCGTATCGGGATAGGTATATTAAAATAGTTTCCTATTAAAACAATTGAAATTTTCTACATACCTGTTTAAATACAGTTCAGCAGCTTTATTCCCATTTTTTTTGCATTGTAAGTAACAAGATAACACGTAATTCTTGTATCACCGTAATTCAATTTTCGCATATAATCTGAACAATAGTAAGGTTTTTAGTATCACATCTAGTAATACTCAAACTAATAATGACAAACAAGTTAAACAATTATATTTGTGTTTTGCTTTATCATGATCGGCCATGGCCTACTAAAATATATTTATAACTTTACTAAAATTGAAATATTGCCTTTAATTTCAAATTTAAATATATAAATGTATATGTTACGACAAGGGCAACCAAACTAAAGAAAAATATAGTGTCCCATTTAAAACTTTATGTTGTTACCTGAAAATCACAAAATGTAAAATTTTATTAATACGTTTCTAAATTCATATGTAAAAAGTCATACAAGATACAGTTTTTAGTTTTTCAATATCTCAATCGAAATACGAGGGGTGTGCCAAAATGTCAACTTTTAAAAATCATATTACAGAAACAATGAAAGCTGGGAATGTTTTGTTTGCGCAACCTTCTTTTACGAGAACGGAGGTACTCCCCAATTACATCACAAATGGGACTCAGTATACATCAAGTATCGCTGTTGAGAACCGATGGTATTAAAAAAAAAAAAAAAAAAAAAGAAATAGAAGAAAAAACGTATATAATATATTAATTACATAATGTTACTGTTGGAAATGCAGGAATGAGAATTTATTAAATCCTAAGCACTTCCCTAAAAATTTGTTGCCTTTATGTCATACTACATGTTCTACCAACAAACTAAAGTAAAATATACAGGGTGTCCTGTTTAAAAAAATATGACTAGGTTGTTACATCAAAATCACAGAATGTAACATTTTAATAAATACGTTTCTGAATTTTAAATTAAAAGCTCTACAAGATACAGTTTTTAGTTTTTCAATTTCAAAAGTTAACTGAGGAATGCCAAAATTTCCAAAATCACTCTGTATGACAGAAACAAAGAAAGCTGGGGAAGTTTTGTTTGCGAATGTTTATTTCACAAAAAAGTAGCCCAGTAAGACGAAAACCCGCAACCTTCTTTTACAAGAATGGAGATACTCCCCAATTATATAAAAAACGGGACATATTGTAGAGTAACGTGGGACAAAAAGCCGCATAGGGCAAACATCTGAAAAATTATTTACTAAAATACTGAATGCAATATGGCAACGTCGACAGTAGTGGTTTTGAGCTTTATACATTTGATATAAAATTCTTGTGTTTACTCAATTATGGTGGGAAATGTGAGGAATTTCAGATTTGCATAATATCAAGTAATTTTTCCATCGTACTATTTAATGTGCAACAAACAATTTATTACTTTGAATCCGGGTTTATTTTATTCGCAATAAATAGGTTATGTTTGGTTATAAAGCATGAACGGTAGTGTATCCTGTCTTGCTGCACATAGTAGTAGGAAACATTTATATTAACGGATTTCGTTTGGGGCAAAATTCTGCAGTCGTATGTGGGGCAAAAAAATCCGCACTGTGGCTTATAAGTTATTTTTTGTTTTTCCTCAATTTTTATTTCAGGTCATACAAAAGGAAAACCGGTCACAAAACATGTAGCGAGGAAATGTTAAATACTGCCAGAAGAATGATAGAAGGTGGTTCTTCCATAAGAAAGCAAACGAACTAAATATAGATGAATCTATACTGCAAAAGAGATTGAAGTCCGGATATGGAGTAAAAAAGCTGGGAAGGTACAGATGTTTTTTCAGAAGAAATGAAGCTTCAACATGTTAAGCATTGCAAAGATCTGGATAATCGTTTTTACAGTCATAGGCATAGGAATACGCCACTTTGAATAAAATATGAAACCCATTTGACTCAAAATTAAAAATTGCAGGAAGAGATTGAGCATTTAATTTGATTAAAAAATATAATCTTTCATCGAGGGTCCCTACAGCTACAAGCCTCGCAAGAATGATGGGTTCCAATCAAACTCAAATAAATGTCTTTTTTGGAAATTTGGCTAAACTATATGATGATGATAAGTTTCCTCCCGGTTCTGTTTTCAATATAGATGAAAGCGGAATATCAACTGTTCCTAATAAGATACCGAACATTCTAACTGCTAAATGAAAAGGAATGGTGGGAAAAATTTCATCTGCTGAACGAAGATAAACTATTACCACTGTTTTGTGCCTCCCGCTATAATTTTTCCGCGTAAAATGAGCATATGGATGAAGCTCCACGAGAATCCATTGAATGTGTTCTAATTCTGAGTACATAAACAATACTTTAATTTATACAGTAGCTTAACCATTTCAAGTGTAAAGACCAGATTACGAACACCCGGTATTACTTATTATGGCAAAGTACCCACTTTCAGATTTCTAAGTTACTTGGCAAAGCATATAAACGCTGTTCAACTATGATTTAAAGTGTGTGGCATATATCCAATAAATTGGAACTTGTTCACGGAAGATGATTTTCTTCCTCCCAAAGTTGCAGATAAAGAATCAGAGGAAGAGAAAAATGACTCCCAGTCTGAAGCAGACTCAGATCACATACTTTTGTCTTACCTTCTTCCTACAACAAGCGTCCCACAAAAAGTCTGAAAACCAGGCAAAGCGAGTCCCAAACAATTCGAAAATCAAAAAACCTTTAACACCAGAAAAGCCTTCTACATCTACACACATTTCTAGTAAAACTATTGGTGACACCTGAACAAATCATTGCATTTCCGAAAAGAAAATTAAGAAAAGAGAGCCTAAAATCCAAAACCAGCACCAACCGAAAAGTTACGGACAAAGAAAGAAAAGAAAGTCAACAAATCGAATACATGCCCAGGCTGCCATGGACCTTATGATTAACCTCCACTTGAGATTTGGATCCAGTGCAATTACTGTAAAGAATGGTGGCACGAAAGTTGTACAGCATATGAGAATATTGCACCTTTCCGGTGCCATTTTGTAAGTTTGAATTTATGTATTTGGACCATAGACTTATTTCAAAAGCTTAATTTACATGGGCAAGTAAAACTATCACAAGTTTATGTCTGAGAGCACTTCCAAATAATTTGCTTAATCTAAACAGTGCCTGATAGTTCTCTCCAGCAAGTCGCAAAAGTTGCAACAAGTGCTTGCTGCAAATGCCGCTTGCAGGTCTAAACGGGTTGGGAGTTATAATTTATTTCAATCTTGTTGAAAGTTGTGTGCAGGTGAATAGTGCAAGAACAATGGAGAGAAAACACATGTGGTCAAAAGAAGATACATTTGCTTTAATCAATATTTTCGAAGGATATTCGGAGTTGTGGCAAATAAAATCAAAAATATACAGAGATAGAGTTAAAAAACAAAAAGTATTAAAATGTATAGCTGAAAAATTTAACACAACCGAGGGTGAAATTCAGCGGAAACTCCATAATCTTCATACCAAACACACTAGGAGTGGAACAAAATTAAAAAAAGAAAAGGTGGTCAAGGTACTGATGAAATATTCTGAATCATTAAAATTCCTTATGAATTAAAACGATGTTATATCAGGGACCGAGAAGAGCTGTTACAATTCTAAATATGCTTATCTGCGAAGCGACTTCACCTTTGGCCGAAACAAAATAATCACGAAATTCTTCTCGGATTTCTTTAGCCGTTACTGAGTAATTGTGAGAATTTTCGAAATCTAGTCTCAATTATTCCAAATACATTTTCAACTATTCGTCTTGTCCTTGAAAGACTATCATGAGTTGATTTCTAAATGGATACGCTTTCATTAAATATGGTTTAAGACCAAAGCGTCATCGGGGACGACTACATATGGTACTTGCTTAGTGTGCCCAAATAATGACTGTGGAAGGGGAAAATTTTAAATATTTTCTTGCAAGGCTGTTGATAATTCAGAATTATTAAAAACTTCTCCATCTGATATTCTTCCATTAGCGCCAATATTGGCATATGTAATTTTATAATTTGCGTCAGCAAGTGCCATAAGAACAATACTATGTGTTTCTTTATAATTGTAGTAAAAACTTCCACTGCCAGGAGGTGCTTGTATAACAATATGCTTCCCATCTAATGCCCCAACATAATGAGGGAAATTCGATTTTTCCTCAAACTGCTTTTCATGCATCTTCCATTCCTCTTCTTTACTGGGCACCTAAACTTTTATCATTTATTTGTAGGATGTACCAAAACACTGCAACCTGGTCTTTAGAAGAGCCAGCTGAGACAACGCCCAAGGCTGAGGATAAGAAACGCATTAAAAAAAAGTATTTGCATAGAAAATGATGCTATTGAAAAAGCAATGGCTATTGGGAAAATACGCTGCTTCTGAACTTAGATCTTCGCATTCTGACCACAATAGAAGGAAATCGAAACGAATAATTCAGAAAACTATACTAGACATGTCAGAAATCGACGATAACAAAAAAAGTTCATCAGCCCTATCACAAACATCAACCTGTTCCAAAGATTCAGAACCAAGTACATATTCTGTATATTCACCACAACCTGCAATTCAACTGATGTAGTCATATTCACAAACATTACATCTACCCCTTCCAATTGTCAAATCAAATTCTTCTAGTTTGCAATATTTCCAGGAATTGCGTAAATAAACAAAATTAACTAAATTATTTTTTAGAACGTCGTTCAGAGCCTCACAGCGATGAGGAATTATCATTGAGACAGTACATACAGGGATTCGAAACAGATACATGAGCGAATGATAGGAATCACCTAAAACCAAAAACGTTTTATATTTTTTTTATGATTTAATTATCTCGAAAATGAAAAATTAGTGTTTTACGTTCGTTATTTTAGTTTTGTCCTAAGTATTTATTATTCTAGTGTTTCGTTAAAAGAATAAATTTATTATTATATCATTTGGACTATGTAATAATTGAATATGTGAGAATGAAAAGGGCCCCGGTTTCAAATTTTTGAAAAATTAGGTTATTGCACAGAATAAAAGCTAATACGTTTCTTCATATATAGTACGCAATAAGAACTCAAGTCCGCTGTGTAAGCTACGGATACTAGACTCGATAAAAGTATTGTAATGTGAGACAGAAAGTTTCTTCCCTTTCATTTGCAGTAGGGTAGTAGGGTTGTTTTTGTTGTTAATTGTTGAAAAATTTTTGCCACGTTTGTTATATGTTACTATGTATTCAGACAGTGAAATAACACCTAAAAGAAAGCGACAGCCTAGAAAATGGAAGGTAAATATCAGAAAAAAGTACAGAGGTAAAGGCAAACAATACAAAACCAAAAGAGGAAGTGATACCTGCTCGTAAAACAGGCGATAAGTGCAGGTAAGTACATAAACTAGATGTATAATGTTTTAAGCTAAAACACATTTTCTTTCGCTTAGGTGTAAAAAGAAATGCCTCAATACTTTCAGCAATAACCAGAAAAAAACGTCTTTTAAAGTTTTTTAATAAACTTGGGGAACAATGAGCTCAGGATGTATATTTATCATCTGGTATAAAGACGTTGCCAATTTCCCGTTGACGTCCACGAAAAGAAAATCACAGTATGCATATGAGGTTACTATTGGAAATGAAAAAACTTTAGTATATAGAACTGCATATGCTAGTTTGTTTGGTGTCAGTGAGAAAAGAATAAGACGAATTAATAACAATGTAACAGATGGTTCTCCGCCGATAGATCAACGTGGCAGATACAAAAATCGTTCCATGGTTAAAAGTGAGGAGTTAAAACGCAAAATTATTTCTCATATCGAGCAATTTTCATACCAAGTGTCACATTATGGACAATAAGAAATGGCGATATTTATCTTCTACATTGAACGTCAGGTTAATGTTCACGTGTTTCTTACAAATCTATTACCCAGAACATTATCAGAAAATCAAGGATGGAACGAAACCAGAGACACAAGGAATTTGGTGAGAAAGCAAAATCAGAGGATAGTGAGACTTTGTGTTGGGATTATCAACAAAACATACCTTATCCACATTTAGTACTTTCTGACATGTTCTACCTTCGTCAGCTATGGTTGTATAACTTCTGCATTTATAGTTACAAACATAATAAAGGAGTTATGCATATGTGGCCAGAAATTGTTGAAGGAAAGCGTGGTGTAAATGAAGTACTTTCTTGTTTGGGCAGATATATAAAAGAACATGTAAAACGGTGTGTCCAAAAACTTTATTTATTTTGTGATGGTTGTCGAGGCCAGAATCATAACACTAACATGGTTAATTACCTTTTTAGTTCACTGTTTGAAGGACGTTTCGATAATATTGAGTGGTGACTACCAATAAGAGGATACAGTTACCTACCTTGCGGACGCTTATTTTCAGTTATAGAACGAATGAAAAAACAGCAAGAAAAAGTTCAAACGTTGCAAGAGTGGCAAGACCTAATTTCCAAGAAGTTTGACGTAAATAAACTTGAATTTTCAGGCTTTTTTAACTCACCAAGCTACATTATTCAAGAAGACAGAGCAAGTGAAAAAACAAAAGTATAACATTACCAAGTATAGGGCATTCAAATTTTCGCAAGAATCAGATTGTTGTATTTAAAAACATGTCTGGTCAAATTGAAGAAACGTTTTGTTTATTAAAGCCAAATGTAGTAGTTTCATCAATTCCACGAGACAAGATGTATACTGATACTCTGGCAATCAAAGAGTTGAAAATCAAAAACGTGCAAAGCTTGTGCAAATTTTTTGATGCAGATAAGAGAGAATATTATAATAACTTGAAATCTTTAGAAGGCCAAGTCTCGGAGGAAGCTGATAATAATTCAGACTATGAGTAATCCCGATACTTTTTGAAATAAAAATTTTGTTTTATCTACTTTTTGTAAACTTAGAATGAAAAATACATTTTTTTTAGAGGTTTTCTGTTATTTTTTTAAATTGATTATAAAAGTGGCCTAAGTCCGTACATATATATGTATCCAATTTTGATATTTTATCCTAACTTAATTAAAGTAAAAAGGTAAAGTCGGTTCTGACATATGCAGAAATTTTTTTAAATTCTTCGGATCTGCACTTTTTAAGAAAACGCCTTTTGCTTATCCATTCTTTGGCCCATATCGTTTTTCTAGTCTTTTCTCTTCGTTGTTTTCGTGTAATTGCAATGAGAACAGCAGCGGCAGTAGCTCTCTCTGCGGCGAGACATTTTTCAACACTACAACTCTTGCACTAGAATATACTAGCCCGTGTATACGTGTATGCAATTACTTGCTGGAAGTATGCAGCAAGTAATGTCTGTAGAGTACTTGCTGAAAGAAATTTTTAAAAAATTTGCTTATGTGTAAAAGGTCGTGCAAGTTGCTCTCAGAAGTGCTATCACAAGCTACCATCCCATGAAAATTAAGCTAAGTGGTAATATGAAAATGTAAACTTCCACCATTATAAATAAAAAATCTTATCTTTTGTTTTTTTTTAATGGTGTTTTTAAATTATACAATCTAAATGTTTGCCTTACAGTTATCTTGTCAGTATAATATCTGTTAAAAATTGTTAAAGATTTTGTAAACAATTGCGTCAAAGTTGAAAAATTAAAAATACTTTTAAAACTTTTTAATTTTCAACGCAAAAGAATCTTAACAATTTTAAAATCTACGAAGATAACTGTAAAATCAAGTTTAAAAAATTAAAAACTCAAAAGAGATAAGTATTTTATTAAGTGGTAATAGGTTGAAAGCTTTTATGGCCCCATACAAGGACCTTTTTCATATTGCGATCTTTTGTATAGAGAAATTCTCAATTCCTTTTTGTTACGAGTTGTCGAGGTAAATAATATTGAATCTTTTTTACAAACATAACCAAAGAGTACAAAGAAATAAGGTACTGTCATTATGAGGAACTTTGGAAAAGAATTTCTTTACTAATGATAATAGATAAGCAATCAACATAGTTCCAATTATTCTAATTATTGTATTATCTTTGATTACATATATACCATTTTTAATTATTTTATAGAATTACAATTAGCAACTATTTAGAGAAAAATGGATAGCAGTATTTAGTTTTGGCCAATTGGTTGCACTATCTTATCACTTCATGACAGTGATGACATCGGGATACCGGACCGTTTAATTAAATTCCAGATTTTATCTGAATAAACTATTTTTTACTGTACCTATTTTGTTCACCCTTACACTAATAACGGTGTTTGGGGAACAGGAATGGAGCTAGAGAGAGAAAAATAAGTCAGTCTTGCGAAGATTTATTTTGGATGTGTTGACCTTGTGTTTTTCGGAACTCTCCAAACTTACCTACTTCAGCATAATTCCTTAACAGTATGAATACTCACTTCTTGAGAAGATTTAGGTGAAAGCGGATAATCTACAAAATCTTTATTAAAAGGTCGTTTCCTTTTCCTTTTTGATTCTCTTTCTGGTTTTGGGGGATTAAGGGTATTTATAAAACGTTCTGCGTGTCGGATTTCTTTTGAAATGTCTTTTATTAGTTTTGCTGTGCTTAATCCCGTGGGTATTTCTTCTCTTGCTTCCATATTATACTAAAATTACTTATTAGTGTCTAACAGTACATAATACAAGTAAAATTTACGTCTTTTTCCACATTCCACTGTTTTAAAGCTGTCATAAGTGTTTTTAAACCAGTCAAAAGAGTACTTGGACATTTTTTTTCTTCTACATTCAATTCTTGTATTTGTTGATGGAGTTTTTGAGCAGCAAACCAATTTATTGTTTCAAAATAAGGAAATCTAAATTTTTCTAATGTTTTCACTTTTTTTTCAATATCATAAACTCTAAAATTTATTACGTGAGTAAAACTCTACATTTTATATATGCAATGTATACTGTAGCTGCATGGGAATATTTAAACTATGTAAAAAATTTCCTCCAAAGACTAACGAATCAACTGGAGTTAAAACTGAATGAATCCACCCTGTTGGAATGAACATTGTTTGACCTTGCCGTAGTGTGCATTTGTAACAGCAATCAACCTAAATAAAATTATTGTTTAAGTAATGTAACAGTTTCAAACATACAGTGGTACAAAGCAAATCCGAAACACATCTTCCCAAAACTCTTATCAAAAGTTTACGAAACAAATTGAAACTGGTTTTTAAGTTTTGACTGTGTAATGCAAACTTTTAACAAGCACTTGAACAGAGTGTTAATCACTAAAACTGTACCGGGTGAGCAAATAAGAACGGCCGTCATCCATATCTTCAGATTTGATTATAGTACAGCTTTGGGAAAAAAAATTTATAACAAAAGTGGCGTCCAGAAACACCTAGAAATTATTTACAGAATTGTAGGTCCACCGCTAGAGAGCGTAATTGAATACCAAACTTTTAAAAAGCTAAATTTGCCTAATTAAAGGGCATTATAAATACGATAATCAGGTTCTATGGAAAATTCTGCGTACTTTTTATTAAACAAGTTTTAGGCTATCTTTTCAAATAAGAGGTGGGGGAGAGTGGGAACCTAGTTATGAAAAAACGCCTGTTAAGTTCGGTTCTGCTTAATCGATCTTCGTAAACTTACTCTTGTTGAAAAGAATTGTTTTCTACCAATGTAAGTGTTATATACTCAACGCAACCTAATAAGTAACGCGCAGATTAGAGGGCGTATTAATTTTTTTTTAGAAATCTGATTCTCTTTGGAAAATATTAAATGGAAGCATGCAGTTTTAACAATTATGAAAGTAGACCAAATTTCGCAACAAACTGGCGAAAACCGCATGTCGATACCTTTTTTCTACCCCGAGATATCTTAAGAAACGTGTAAACGGTGAACATTTTTTGTCAAACTTCAATTAGGCTGGTCAACGTTAACGGAAATCAACAATTTTAGTCTTATTAGAAAGACCTTACATTGGTCTATCTGCAATAGTTAAAAATGTTGTCATAGTAATGTTACCGTCCCCGCTAGAGCGCGTTATCTAGAAGGTAATCTTTGTTAACTTTTCGTTTGGAGTACCTACATTTAAAAATAATTTTATTGTAAACGTAAAAAAAATTGTCTCTTATTATTTTCAGATGACCGCCACACCAAAAGTAAACAAAAAAGGGTAGGTATCGGCAAACTTCGTTATTCGATAATTTTTATCAAACAATATATATTAGCAAAGAAATCTGAAAACAATTTAACCAATCTAACAATCCACAATTAAAAAAAATTACAACAAAACTCTAAGAATGTGATTAGTGCCGCCCCAGATGTTCAAACTGTCAATACAACTTTCTAGTCTCTGGCGGGTGGATAAGACGGAAGTTTCAATTTCTGCCGCTGAAATGCTTTCTATTGCATTTCGTATCCTTGCGATCATGTCTATCCATGTTGTGGGTCTGTTGGCAAAAACACGTTCTTTTAATCGCCCCCACAAATAAAAATCTAAACACGTCAGGTCTGGGGATCTGGCTGGCCAGTGAAATAAACTTCCACGTCCTATCCATCCCTAGAGTAATGTGCCGGGCACCCATCATGTTGGAAAAACATATCACGACGAATTGCCAGTTGTACGTCTTCTAAAAGAAGTGGCAATTCGTTTGTTAAAAAATCTAAATATCTTTCCCCATTAGGACTTTCATTAAAAATATATGGTCCAATTATTTGTCTACCTAGAATGCCGCACCACATTTTTACAGACCAACGACCCTGATGTTGGATCTCCCGCATCCAGTGGGGATTTGTTTCTGACCAACATTGCATGTTATGGCGATTTACTCTACCATCACTCCGAAATGTTGCTTCATCTGACCACACACTATGTGAATTGTATTTCAGGATTTTCTCCTATCATAGTTAATAGCCAGTTACAATAATCCAGTCTGCTATTGAAATCTCCAGCATTTAAACCCTGTGTAGGACAATGTGATATGGGTGCAATTTAAAATAAAAATATCTCGTTATTAACAAGCGAAAAAAGTCTTCAAGTGCTGTAACTCGAGTGGTGCTTTTACGAAAGTTTTTCGCCTGACCTCTCATTATTTTATATTTTTATTATTTGATACCAATAATACAATTTTGGTAATAATAGTTATTTATGGTACAAATAAATGTGACCTTTTATTTTGTGGGTAACTTTTTAAGTAATTACTGAACTGAATTTATTTGATGTTTTATTACTATAGCTGGACAAAAAAAGGCAGACCACATTAAACACTCAATAAACTAAACGTTTTATCACATATTAATTATGACATAATGACATTTACTTAGATATAATTGAAAAACTAAAAACATGGAAATTATAGGTAGGTACTGGTTTGTAAAGATTGCGCACGCGAAAAATTTTAACAAAAGTTAATAAATTTGTAGGTAGACATTTATAAAAAAAGTAGTCACCTGTGTTCTCTTAGGATATTTTGAACGGTGGTTTGATTAATTCCCAAGTCTCTGGCTATATCTCCTGTGCTTACGTGGGGGTTAAAATTTCCATATGCCAAAACATTCATTATATTTTCCTTCGTTCTACCTTTACCACGTCTTCGATACACGGGAAGATGAGCATTTCCTGTAGTACGCAAACGTTGAGCGATTCGAAGAAATACTCTGGAACCAACGGCTGCAATGCATTCGAAATCAACAGCCAACATGACAAAAGCTTCTTCATTTGTAAAGATTCATATTTTTCTAATTATATCGAAAATGATTACCTGAATAAATTAACAACTGCAACCAGACTAATAATTTTTGACATATGTTCTCATGTTAACCATAGCCTACTTGATTTCAACTGGTAATTTACATAATACATTAACTACTGTGTAACTGTAAGAGTGTTAAAATATACCTAATATGGTTATTCTTGAGCAATTTTCATAACTTGTGATACACATATCATACTTTAAAAATTTGTTTGCTAATATATATTGTTTGATAAAAGTTTTACTCATACTTCAATTTTTATGTAGCGAAAATTAACCAGCCTAATTGAAGTTTGACAAAAAATGTTCACGGTTTACACGTTTCTTAAGACATCTCGGGTTAGAAAAAAGGTATCGACATGCAGTTTTCGCCATTTTGTTGATAATTTGGTCTCTTAAACAAAAATAAATACCGCCCTCTAATCTACACGTTACTTATTAAGTTGCGTTAAGTATATAACACTTACGTTGGTGGAAAAGAGCTCTTTTCAACAAGAGTAAGTTTGCGAGATAGATTAAGCAGAACCGGACTTACAGGCGTTTTTTCATAACTAGGTTCCCACTCTCCCCCACCTTTTATTTGAAAAGATAGACTAAAACTTCTTTTTGGTATTCAATTACGCCCTCTAGCGGTGGACCTACAATTCTGTAAATAATTTCCAGGTGATTCTCGCGGCCACTTTTGTTATAAATTTTTTTTAACCAAAGCTGTGCTATAATCCGATCTGAAAATATGGTCGACGGCCGTTTTTATTTGCTCACCTTGTACAGGTTGCATGTACTAGAACTGGTGATCGGTATCCATACATAACCTGGAATTATACAATATGCTATAACATGGAAATACAACAATTTCTGCTCGAAAATGTAATGATTTCCTTATTAAAGTAATATTGATGAACTGTCATCAATACGTAATTAAGATACTTATCTTTTGGGTAAGTACGTAAAAATAGTACAAAGAATAGCAAACGATCAGATAAGACTAACAAACTAATAGAAAATAGAAATAAACAAGTACGGAATATATCAGAAGAAGAACTGAAAGAGAAAAATAAGGAAATGAGGAGGGAAGTAAGCAAAGACGTTACAGAATACAACGAGTAAATAATAAAGAACATAATAGAAAACAACAAACGGCATAGAGTATTTAAGAAAAATCTCTCCCAAAGAAAAACGGACATAGTAACCTTAAAAGACCAAAATGAAAACAAACTTAAAACTTGGAAGAAATTCTTAAATACATAGGAAGATTTAGAAAGACCTACACTCAGAGAAGGTTTGCCAACAACCAAGAGTCTCAAGAGACAAAAGACCAAAACTCATCAAACATTACACAGAAGATCTACCACTGATCAGTAAATATGAAATAAAAGCTGTAATAAAACGCATGAAAAACAATAAATCGCCAGGACTGGATAGAATATATAAATAAAAAAATAAAAATGGGTGGCAAGAAAATATTACATTATTTAGAAAAATGAATGAGCGAATGTTTAGAAAAAGGAGAAACGCCAATAATTATAAGAAAGGGGATAGGGAAGACGTCAGAAACTATAGACCTGTATCGATACTCTCACATGTCTGCAACCTGCTAACAATAAACTCAACGAGTTTTAACCCGTGGAACTGGCTGGCTTCTGAAAGGGATACAGCATGATAGAACACATACACACATTAAGACAGGTAATAGATAAATCTCAAGAGTATAACAAATTAATGTATCTGGCTTTTATCGACTTAGAGAAGCCATTTGATACGATAGAAAAGTGGGCCTTCATCTCAAAACTCAAATTTTTAACCAGTGCGTCCTACCAATTATGACTTATGCAGCAGAAACGTGGAGCTGAAATAAAGGAACGATTAAAAAAGTAAGGATTGCACAGAGGAAAATAGAAAGATCGATGCTGAAAGTAAGGCTGCAAGACAGAAAGAGGAACGAATGAATTAGAAGAAAAATAGGGGTGATAGACGTGGCAGAATGTGGCAAGGCAGAAGTGAGGCTGGGCCGGGCATTTAATGACCACGGACAACCAGGAGAAACCCGGGAAGACCAAAAACACGACGGAGAGATGATATTCAGAAAGTTGCGGGAGTACAGTGGATGGTAAAAACGAGTAATAGACATGAGTGGAGAAATATTGGAGAAGCGTTATCCAGAGATGGAGTGAAAAGCGCTGAACATGATGATCTTTTGGGCATGAAATTGTATTTTAGTAATTTTTTCATATTTAAACGTTTCGATAACACACACTTATCTTCCTCAGTAAATGATAATAGCTATTGAAAATTAATTAAGATGTTAAATACATATATGAAACCTGAAAAAGTAAATTTAAGCCTGCTATAATAGTTAGGAAAGGTTTATAAAATAGCTAACCACGGAATCTAATTTCATTTTAGTAAAGATTAGCTAGATCTTTAATAGATTAAATATTTGATATAATAGCTTTTAAAAATGAATTAAGATGTTAAATGCATACATGAAATCTGAAAAAAGAAATTTAAGCCTGCTATAATAGTTAGGAAAGGTTTATGAAAAAGCTAGATCTTTAATAGATTAAATATAATTAAACCGCCTTGAAAGTGACAAATCAGAACACCCTCTAACGGACGAAGGCTAACAATGAAAAATGTCACAATCAAAAAACAAACTTAAGAAAATTTATCCTAATGTAAGTCCAAAGTTGTAAAACACAAATTTTAAAGCGGTAAAAGTATTCACAACTAAAAATTCTGTAGGTCTAGTGCCAAAGCTACGTTTTGTGGTTCCATTGTATATTTTTTCACAAAAACAAGATAATACTCCAGGATCTAATAATGGATTTGAAGCATCTTTTAGTGATCTTAAATGTTCTTTAATCTTTTATGTAGGTTTGAAAATAGTTCCAATTGTATGTTTAATATTTTTTCAATCTTATCCGTAACGTTAGTTATGAAAGGAAGAAATACTCTACATTAAGTGTAATTGTTCTTTACGTCTAACAGGTTTAACTATATTATTAATTTCTTTAAGGGAGTAACCATTAACTTGTAGTGATGTTTTTAAATGATGAAATTCATCTTCCAAAAGTTTTGGATCACAAATTCCTTTATAGCTCGATCCAGTAGAGCTTTGATTACACTAATTTTTTGACGTGGATGGTGATTTGATAGCTTATGAAGGTATCTTTCGGTGTGTGTTGGTTTAAGGTAAACTCTAAAAGACAAAGATGAATTGTTTGTTTTAGATTCTTTTTCCATAGTAAACTGAACGCTCAGATGCATACCATTTACGAAATCTAAAAACTTAATTAGTGATTCTTCTGCATGTCTCCAAATTGCAAAAGTATCAACATATCCATACCAAATTAAAGGTTTTTTAGTTGCATTTTGTAGAGATGTCTTAAAATCCTCCATGTAAAAATGAACCCTTAACTCGATTTTGATAATTTTTTTTAAATTGTAGCTTGGTTCTTTAAGAACACGTTTGACCTATTGGTGAGTTTAAACAATTGGTCAAAATGTCATATACAGAGCTGAAAAGAAAGTAATGTTTTTTTTGTCAATTTTTGAGAAACTTTGTCGAGTGAACGAATGAAATTTGATATCATTAAACAATGCCAGATTGAAGATTGATCTTTTCTAAGCATTTTCAATCATTTATTTATCGCAGTTCTTAATGGTGAATAGGGTTTTGTTGAAATTAGTGCATTGGCACACTTTTTCTTGGTTAGTAGGGGGCTTAGAATATAGAGTAGTACGGAAGGAGCGTGTCCCATATATCCTATACGTAAATAAGTTGACAAAGTCGGCCATCTTGGTTAACGATTTATGATTATTTGGTGATTAATTAGTTTTAAACTTACTTTTATTTGATAATAGGGTACGTAGGTACTATATTAGTTGTTAATTTAGGTGTTTAATTAAAAAAAGTAGATTACGTTGTAATTGTTTCCTGACGATGTAAAGTTACATTTACGAAACAATTGTAGATTTTCTGAATATAGATAAGTCTATTTCTAAGCTTTACATTTTATTTTAAAATTTGATTTAATTGTGTTAGGGTATTTTAGTTTATCCCTGATAACCCTAACCATACTCCACATCTTCTAGATCTCTTTCTTACATCAAACCCTCTTGTTTATAAAACTTCCGTTCTTTCGCTTTTAGGTTTTTCCGACCATTGTCTAATAGAAATCATTTCTATCGTACCTAATTCCACTGTTGTTCGCAAAACCGATAGAACCTTGTGGTGTTTTAAGTCAGCTCGATGGAGTGAGTTACGGGATTTCTTTGCAACCTTTCCATGGCGTGAATATTGTTTTAAGTCGCTCTTTCAGTATCTGAAGTCATCCTCATGGGAATGGAGTTATACATTCCCAAAAAACAGTGCCGTATAGGTCATTCACGTTCCCAACCCTGGTTCAATAAGGCTTGAGCTGATGCAATATCTTTAAAAAATAAATATTACATTAACTGGAAATCTAATAAATCGGTCGACAGTCATGTAGAATACGTTGGTGCTAGAAATATCTGCAAAAGTGTCATCACTAAAACTAAAAAGTTGTTCGAACAACGAAAATGCAATGAACTAGCTACATCTCCTTTAGGCAGTCGTAAATTTTGGTCTTTAGCTAAAGCCATTAGTAAAAACTTTGGAACATCTTCATCCCCCCTCCCCGATGTCTATTGACGGATCGGTAGTTGCTGATTCTGTAGACAAAGCCAATGTTTTTGTGGATTTGTTTGCATCAAACTCGTTACACAATGATTCTGGAAAAGATGTGCCCCTAGTCAACTCTTCTTCATACGCTATGAAACCAATTCATTTTCGGTACAAGCTCTTGGAATCGATCGTAAGTAGGCTTGATCTCAATAAGGCGACTGGCCCAGACGGTATCCCAGCTATTGTCTTAAAGAAATGTTCCCCCGAACTAGTACCAGTCCTATCTAAGTTCTACACGATCTCTATGCTTTCTGGGGAATTCCCTTCATCATGGAAATTAGCAAATGTTCAACCTATTCCCAAAAAAGGCGATAAGACGGATCCCTCAAACTACCGACCAATTGCCATCACTTCCATTTTGTCTAAAATCATGGAAAAAGCCATCAATCAGCAACTGCTCACGTTCCTTGAAACTAACAAACTCCTTAGTGACCACCAATATGAGTTTAGGCAAAGTCGTTCAACAGGCGTTCTTCTTTTATATGTGACCCAAGTTTGGAACAATACAGTAGAGCAGTCCGGTGAAACAGTTGTAGTCGCTTTAGATATCTCAAAGGCATTTGACCAGGTTTGGCATAAGTGTTTACTTGCCAAACTCATCTCGTTTGGGTTAAATGATACGCTCATCAACTGGGTTTCTAGTTTCCTTGATAAAAGACGAATACGTGTCGTAGTTGATGGCTTTTTTTCAAAAGAAGTTAGCATTAACGCGGGCGTACCACAGGGATCCGTTATAGCGCCTACACTTTTTTCTGCTGTACATAAATGACCTTATTTCTTCAACAACTTCAACAACCATTGCTTTTCTGATGATAGCACTCTTCACTGTAGTTCATCTCAGTCTACTCATAGTGATAATCCACCTTCTATGTCAAATCAAGAAAGTAAAGCTGAAATGGCAAATTCAATCAACAAAGACGTTCAACGTATTCTCGAATGGGGAAGCAATAATCTAGTTAAATTGAATGCTAACAAAACTCAGTGTTGCCTTATGTTCCCCAAAAAAGATCGATCATTTCCTGTTGTAAGTATGAATGGCTCAGTTATTAAGTTTTCTGACTCTATGACTCTGTTGGGTATGACTGTATCTTCAAATCTCTCATAGGTTGACCATCTTCTGTCAGCTACCAAAACAGCTACTCGTAAAATAGGCTTTTTGTACAGATCTAAGCAGTACTTTACCTCTCGACAACTCCTTCTGCTGTATAAGGCCCAAATTCGGACTCATCTGGAATATAATTCTCACCTCTGGGTTAGTGTTCCCCAATACGCTCTCGATATCGTTGATCGTATTCAAAAGAGAGCGATTAGGCTTATAAATGACCCGCCCTTAACCTCTCACCTACAGTCCCTTGAGCATAGAAGGATGGTTTTAGTTCTTTCTTTGTATTATCGTTATTACAACAGCTATTGTGCTGCTGAATTATATTCGTTGGTACCACCTCGGGCTATCTTTTGCAAGAAACGCTCGGTACGCTCATTCACATCATCAGTATGCAGTACAAATCTCCACTTGTCGTACCAAACGGGCGCAACCCACATTTTTCTACACGGCTTCTAAACTCTGGAATGATCTCCTAGTTCCTGTTTTCCTCTCACTTATGATATGAGAAAATTTAAGGTGGCTGTTCATAGGCATCTATTGGCAATTCATTATCCCTCTATCCATCCTCCTAAGTGTTCCTGAGTGCTTTAGCACGATAGGCCAAATTTAGCCTGTTCAGGTCCACAATCATAAAAAAAAAAAATAAATAAATATGTACAGTGCATCCCATTTTGGTTGAGACAGCCAAGTATCTCGGTTGTTGTTGAAGATAGAACCTTGCGGTTTTCGCGGTCCTGTGCCACTTTTTTGTGAAACTCAAGATATCCTGAACGGATATTTCCTAACTTCTTACGTTCATAAGTTACAGGTCGTTTTTGAAAATTCACACTTTTTGGACCCCCTCCATATCTACGAAGTTTCTCAGCGATAATGTCAAATTGAAAACTTATCCCATAGAGAATTTTATGTAGAATTCAGTGGAGCACTCAATTTTTTTTTCGGGGTATGGTTATGGAGATACGACTCAAACTTATGATTTTTTCAATGGAACACCGTGTATTTTATCACCTCATTAAATTCCTTATTTTTTTTCCTTCAAAATGATATATAATATATAAACATAAATTCTTCAAAAATGCTCCAAAATCACTAAAACGTTGATTTTTAATAGTAGGCTATGGATTTTTCATACAAAAAAAGTTCAAATTGAAGAAATACTACTTGTGATTTTTCCATGAAAGGAAGAAGAACAATACTAACACTAATTCACTAACAAAACACAAAACGTAGGTAACTAATAGCAACAAATAAATAGTAATAAAAAGTTCTTAATGTAGAATAAGCAACTAATAGAATATTTACTCATACTATTTCATTTCGAAATTATTCGGTAACTTATTCATTGAATTGTTCAAATTGATGTCCATTTTCCCTAACACAATTTCCTAATACGTCTTAATGCATTTAAAATTATGAAAGGCCGATTTTGTAAATTCTGGAAAACTGCTTCTGTTGTTGCACGAAGTTCTTCAATATTTTTGTGCCTCTTACCGTACATTTTATTTTTCAAAAAAACCCACAAAAACGGTACAACACTGACAAATGAGGTTACCTAATGGATCCATTTGTTCCAATCCAATGGTCCTGGAAAGTTTCTTCTAAAAACGGCACAATCAACCTCGAATTGTGGACAGGGGCACCGTCTTGTTGAAAGTAAATGGCATTAAAATAGGCGAGGGGAACATTCTCCAAGAATTCTGGTATTCCTTCTTCTAAAATTGCCAAGTACCTATTCGCGTTGAGAGCCCCTTCAAAAATGCGGTATTTTATTGATGTCCTCAATAAGAAACAGGCTACATTAAAACCAAATCGACCCTGTCAAAAATTAGGTGTTGGTTTTCATCATACCAGTGCCTTGTATTTTGCCTGTTAAATAAACCGGCACTGCTTATATGGGCTTCGTCTGACCATATGACTTTACTCGCAAAATTATTGTCCCTTCGAGTTTGGTTCAAAAACCAATTACAGAAATTCTCACGCCTCGCTGCCAGGGTATAAATGCTGGACAATATTCACTTTGTAGGGTTTTAATTTGTGTTTTTTTAAAATCCTTTGTACCCGTGATCGGGGAACGCCAGTGTCATTTTCTAACTTCGTACAAGAAGTCTGAGGAGAGACACGGACGCTGGCTAAGACATTTATTTCATCCACTTCATTATTTTCCTTGTAATACGTCTTGGGTCGGGGTTTCGAATACGCCCCATAATTTAAAAGATTATTCTTTAGTCGAAATATCGTTGCTCGACTAGGTTGACATTCTATGATATCATACTTTTTGTTGTTCTGAAAAAATCTTTCAGCCATTATAAAATTTCACAAATTAACAAAATCGCCAAACACAAACACAATAAAACGCATCAAAATTTATCATCATGACAGCAGATGTGTTGATTTCTCCACAGTCACTTGATAAAACAATGCTCCAAAAGTCAACAACAGTGTTTGTAGCATCCATGACCTGCTATAAAAAAATCACAAATAATAATCCCTGTAGTAAAACTTTGAAATCCATGGCACTCTATTAAAATTCAATGTTTTAGTAATTTTGGAGCATTTTTTTAAAATTTCATGTTTATATATCATATATCATTCCGAAGGAAAAAAAAAGTAATTTAATGAGATAATAAAATATAGGGTGTTGCATTGAAAAAATCATAAGTTTGAGTCTTATCTCCATAACGATACCCAGAAAAAAAATTGAGTGCGCCCCTGGATTCTACGTAAAATTCTCTATGGGACAAGTTTTCAATTTGACATTATCGCTGAGAAACTTCTTAGATATGGAGGGGATCCAAAGAGTGTGGATTTTCAAAAACACCCTGTAATTTATAAACGAAAGAAGTTAGACAAAATTCGTTCAGGCCATCTTGAGTTTCACAAAAAAGTGGCACAGGACCGCGGAAACCGCAAGATTCTATCTGCAACAACACCCGAGATATCTGGCTGTCTCAACCAAAATGGGATGCACTGTACTTTTAGATACGAGTTTTTTATTCCCACCTACTTCATTAAAAAGGCACAAAATAAGTGGCAGCCATTTTGGATAACCATCGCCGTCAACTAATATTGGCGAAACACTCCCTCCTTACTACTCTTTATTAAGGTAGGGAGTTTGTTTTGTTTATACTTTTTAAATATGTACCGTCGAAATAAAGGTAATGGATTGGCCTGCACATTCACCAGACCTTAATCCGATCGAACATGTGTGGGACATATTAGGTGGTCGATTAAGATCCAGAAATCCCGCAGATCAAAATCCCGAAGAAGCAGCAGCTCGTGTTGAGATCTGGGAGAATCTGCCTCAGGGTTGCTTGATAATGTCATCAAGACGAATGACTGCTGTCATAAGTACACCTGGAGGTCACACACGTTATTAAAACATTTGTTATTGTTGGTGTCTTGAATCGTTATCGACAGTTAATGTGTTGTTATTGTTTTCCTTTGGCTCGTTGGCATTTAAACACGCTCCACTGTATGCGCTAAAGCACAGATAAAAGTTGATGAAATAATGGAAAATTTTAGTTTTAGTGGTCCTGTAACATAATAAAAAATTAAGGGAAATCCTTCGGCCGCCTAGCAACCCATAAAAAGTGTGCCAATACACTAATTTCAGCAAAACCCGGTAGCACGCTTAATAACTGCCATATCAGAGTATATAAAAACATGAAAATGCTCAGAAAAGACCAATCTTTAATCTGGCATTAACAAATGATATCAAATTTCATTTATTCACTCTACAGAGTGTCTCAAAAAACATTTCCTTTCTTTTCAGCTCTGTATGACATTTCGACCAATTGTTTAAAATCAGCAATAGGTCTAATGTGTTCTTAAAGAATCAAGCTACAATAAAAAAAAAAAAATTATCAAAATCGAGTTAAGGGTTCATGAGAATATTGAAGTTAAACAAATTTTATCGGTGTGCGTAGGTAGGGTTAAAATAGTTCTGAGACAGAATTGTTATATCTTTCGGAAAATTGTGATTAATATATTCAATGGGTTCCTTTAAAGGAATTTTAGTAAATAGTGATATAACGTCAAAACTGACATTAATGTCACCTTCTTGCATATCAAAATTACGCATTTTTTCAATGAGATGTGAAACATTTTTGATCTTCTAAGGTATTTTCTATATGAGGCTTTAATAAAAAGGAAACAATTTTCGCAAAAAAGGGAACATTAGGTTTATGAATCTTTGGTAAATCATACAGCTTTAGTGAACGGGCTTCAGAGATAGTTAATTTCATTTTTATTTCCTCAGGAATAGAGGATATTTTAATTTCTTTAGTTTCCAAAAGGAACTTCTTTATAGTAATATTTGGCAATTCACGGTATGCTTGTGGTTTCAGTAGTAGTTTAATTTTAAATTTATAACCATTCATATCTAAAATAACCGTTGCATTAAGCTTTATAAGATGTTAAAACAATTGCTTCCATTCTTTTTAAGATCTAATAATGCACTTCGGTGACGGAAAGGTAAATTACTTTTTGGATGTTTTCCGTTACGTAATATTTTAACTGTTTCATATCTAAGTTCATTTGCAGCGTCAAATGATAAAGATTTAGTAGAACTATCAATATTAGAAATTATATCCTTAAATGGTATTACTTTTGGTATTACCAACGGTTCCACTTTGTGTATGTGGTTCAATAGTGCCACCTGAAAAAACTTGATTAGATAGGTTTATAACCGTTCTTTTATTATATAAGGACTGTTCAATATTTGTTGACGCTTATTAAAATGTCAAACGTAACCTTCATACATCTAAAAGTAAACGTCAATTTTATCCCAATCTTCTCTATTCAATCCCAACGAAAGCTGAAATGTGAATATAAAACATCTCCTCCAAATCGGTCCTTACCATATGAAATTAACCACGTTGTAGTGCTTTTTCAGTTGGCCTATGAATATGATCAGCTTGTTTGTTATTAAAATTTCAGTTAACATATAGAAATCTTGGAATAATCTTTTGAATGTAACGTAGTAAATAAGTAGCTGGGCTTTTCGTTTTCATTAATTTATTATTTATTTATTAATTTATTAAATTTAGTAATAAGTTTGCTCCCCATAAAAGTGATATTGAATTGGTATGTTAAGTTTATAGTTGTGAATTCTTTTACCAGTTTAAAATTAAAGTTTTTTAGGTTTGCACTTACATTATGATTTGATTAAATTTTGTTAAATTTGTTTTTTGATTGTGACAGTTTTCCTTGTTAACCATCGTCCGTTAGACAGTGTTTTGATTTGTGATTTTCAAGGCGGTTTAATATTTAATGTATTAAAGATGTAGACAATCTTTACTAAAATAAAATTAAATTCCGTAGTTGGATTTTTCATGTTTCCTAACTATTATAGCAGGCTTATATTTGTGTTTTCAGTTTTGATATATTTTTTTGACATCCTAATTAATATTACCATTATCAGTTATAGAAGAAGAGAACTGTAATTGTTATCGAAACGTTTAAATTTATAAAAAATTAACAAAAAATGCACGATTTCATACCCAAAAGATAAGTATCTTAATTATGAGTGCGATCAATACAATCTCACTGATTTTTACTGTGATGGACATTCTTGGGATGATGTCTATCTGATAAATTCGACTAGTGGATGTTTTAACAGTTACTTTTTGATCTCTGCGTTGGATACCATATACATTGTTAAATGTGACAAATCCGCACTAAGGAGATAGCAAATATGGGTAATAAGAGTGCTTGCTATCAATCGGCGTGCAATTCTGTTCGTAAACACTGCTTCTAACAGCAATCACGAAAAATAACTATTAGGTCAAAAAAATAATGCCAAGTAGGCGCCACCAGCTCTTAGATTTCTTGGTCATGTTCCAGAAGCTACTTATGTAAGTTGCTTCATTAGTACATGTTATACCACTGCTAAAAAAAACCAAGTTCACAAACGGTAACTCGAATCTAACCAAAAAAAAAACAGCTAGTCAGTAAAACGGATGTTTAAAAAACGGATTAACGGTTATGTTAGTACGCCTGAAAATGGTTTAATGAAAATAGCAACCTGATATTCGCTGAAGCTCAAAATCGTATGATTATCAAGACTTGGGCGCCACAAATTTTGAAAGATGTAATGGTTATGGACAACGCTGCATACCATTCACGTACAGTAGAAAAATGCCATTTTCTTCATGGAAAAAAGAAGAACTACAAGTGGTTAACAATAAAAAATATTCCATTTTCCAAGGTGGATTTGAAGATGACCTTGCTAAGCAACACAAATATGAAAAGCAATAAGTAGCAGATAACATAATTAGAAAACATGGCCACTTGATACTTTTTTAACCCCATACCATTGTAATTGAAAATATTTGCGGCATTTGGTAGTCTTTAATGATAAGCGGATAGGTAAAGATGGCTATTCTGATATCGCAGTAATGCAAATGTGTCCATCACTAAACCGTAATTCAATTCCTCAGGGATTTAATAGGAACGAGATAAACCTAGTAATTACATCAATGAAATCACATCATTTCTCTATTAATCAGATTTACATTTGCAGTCGGATAAAATATTTTCGCATAATTAAAAAACTACCAATTATTGCATACCAAGGAAGAATAACCTCTTTACCAAATATAAGTTCACAATAAGAAATTAATTTCGTAACTACTCTTGTACTATATAATAAAAAACCAATTACAATAAAGACATCCATGTGCGACAGTTAATCATAATTATTAATCACCTATTTTCACATACATAATTGAAATCACATTAAAACCTTTCTCTATTAATCACTATTACCTATGCGTTTGTGTAAATTAACGCGTTTCTTTAATTATGAATGTAATGTGCAATTCTGTATGCACGTAAAAATAAGTAACACACGCCATACTCTATTATTATCTCTTTTTGCAACAGGTACCTCAATTTAAAACGCTTATAACGCAACGCATTGTTATTAGGTCACCCCCCGCGGCCAGAAAGACCGAATACACACTGTCGAGCAATATAAATATAAGCACTAATCCGTTTTTGAAACATCCATTTCACCGACTACATTAATTAAATTGTGTATATTTTACTCGGTACGTTAGTAAAAATAAGTGAATTTTTAAAATAAAACGCTTATTTCTTGTCATGTCATGGGCACTAAGGTTATGAGTGCAAAATCTTAAGAGCCGAGTGAACTCAACGGGATAATCGTGGTCTTCGTAGAAAACGTTGCTATGAGGATAAGTACAGGTGTCGCCTTATCTTAAAATCAGACGAAATACAAGATTTGAGCACTGTCTAGATAGGCAGGAATAAGTGAACTTACGTGCAATCACCCCCTGGATCACGCAGTTCTCCAACCCTTATGATAGAATCTGAAATTGCAACGCTCCAAAAATACAAAGAAAATAAAGTTACAAACGTTTGTTCATCTTCATAAATTGTATTCGTTCAATAACCTTGTAAGACAGGCTTATTTCAATAAAAACACGAGTACAATCCCCCCCTCCACTCTTCTGATAAATCACTGTGCTTACTCAAATAATTGAATTGAAAAAATTGGAAAATTGAATTTTAACTGGTGTGTCCGGATTGCTGAACACGTATTTACACATAAAATAAAAACTTTTTAAGCTAAACGTCAGAAAATTCAAGATACATTACAAATATCCTTAGTGACCCTAAGTTTTACCAAATCGGCGAAGTAAATTTAAAAATAAAACATAACTATCTCAGTAAACCTAATTTACACCACTTTTAAATTGGCACTTATTTTTAGATGCGCTGGCGAAAAACGAAGTGTGGCACAAGCCATTATGTTACCTTAATTTTAAAACACTGTTCGGTTTGTTAGAACGCTGCAATTTGTTTACTTTTATTATCTGAAACTAAATCAAAGCTCAAAATCCTCAACTAAAGTGGTTCTTTATTTTCCTTTTTGTTCTTTTAAAGCATTAAACTAATCAGCTCAACTAAACAATTGAATGAAACAAGAAAATGGAATAAGCGTTCTAACCAGATAGCAAAAATTGTATACATAAAATGTAACGATACACATTTAAATGCTATGAGTATTCTTAATTTTTTTTAAATCAAACGAGAAATAAACATGGCTAACAAAACACACAGGTCGCCAATAGACACAACCTCCACATCTGGCATGCTGCTCCCCCAGGTACAATTCACATACAAACCATAACCAAGTCAATTACATAATTAACCCTCTTTTCTTGTCAAATTTGCAAACTTTATTAACAGGAAGAAAGACGTTATTAACTATTAATTAGGTGCGTTACAATTTCATTAACAAACAAAACAAAAAAAACTACGTTTATTTTAGTATTGTAATAAAGTGTTCCCCATTATATTATTTCATAACCGTTCACAAAACTCTCCCCTAACTCAGAGTAGTCCTCACAGAAACAATTCACTGAATATTACAATTAGTGCGTGTCCTTAATCCTCTATTTAATAACTGCCTTTGCGAATGTCGGGAAAACGCCTCTCACTTAAATGTTATGATATTCTTAGATATGTACTTTCAAGACAAGGATGTTCTCACAACTCACACACGAAATAGGGGCGCGATACTGTTATGACCTTACCGTTCAAAAGACAGAAACTCCTACCAGCACGAGTTTGGTAAATCAACCATTAAAAACAGTATTGTGACCAATCTCGCTTGCTATAATCCAAGCTAGTATATACTACGAAAATAACTTCATTAATAATATATAAACATCGATTTTTAATATTGCAGTTAAACGCCAATATCACAAAAATATCAAATTCCTTCTAACGGTGTGGCTCTAGTTTATACCTCATTGCTGATTCACTAAAGTTAGTTATCGCGAAAAATAAAAAAACTGGCGCGTTCGGCTTAAAATAAACGCAATGATATTCATCACAGTAGAGCATAAATAAAACTACGTAATTTTAAATTTTTACTAATACAACCTAAACTTAGATTTTTGAATTTATTTGTGGATTCAGGTTTGTCATCTCGCTAAAAAATATAACGAAATCACGTTATTCAAAACCTTCATCTATTCAGAAAATTGCTATTCCTATTATTACAAGATTTGTAATTCGACGTGATTTGGTTCAAACATTCTGGTCCTAAATTTGTGAAATTTTACTGTTGCATCTATAAGTCTTGCAATGATGGCGACTTTCAAGGCTTTTTTCGATTATCTTGCTTGAAAGTTGACTATTTCTGTATCAGTTTCCATCCTGCAATATTTGAATTCAGGGAGATTTTAATGTTCATAACATTAATTGGCTTTAATATTCATCTACTGACAATTCTGCTGGTCATAGTGCAGAAACAGTTGTTATTTAATGTAATCTCACACAAATGATTTCTGAACCCACAAGAATCCCTGATAACTCTAACCATACTCCACATCTTCTAGACCTCTTTCTTACATCAAACCCACTTGTTTATAGAACTTCAGTTCTTTCCCCAGATGGCCCCTTGAAACACTTCGCCCCTCAATGTTACCTTGAATTTTTGGCATATTAGTAGTTTGTCTTTGTATATTATATTTTACCGACCGTATTCCATAGGTGTGATGGTGAATTGTGATATTAGGTTATTATTATAACTAATCGAATAATAAACACATGTGACCATTAATTTATAAAAGATTTATTTATTTATTTCAAACAGTTACAAACTAAAATGCAAAATTGTTGGCAGTTCCTCTTAAATAATCTATAATATTTGCTATTATTATCATAATTATTATTATTGCACACTACACATGTGCTAATCATTAAGATAATCTCCTCATTAATAGACCATTAATAGATGTTGATACTGGAAATTAATGGGTCCTTAAGCACAAGTTATGATTAAGATGCTATTATCATAATTGCACATTACACATCGCAATTACTTTGCAATCAGCATTGTATAGATAATAATATTGGAATATGATCAGCTATATAGGTTCATTTTCTAATTACTTTAGTCAATGTTGGTATCAAAATTAATCTAGATTCTAGAAGAAGCCTAAACAAATATGCAAAAATTGTAATCAACATTTAGGGGAGAAATGTCACAGGGGCGAAGTGTCACAAGGGGCGAAAAGTCTGGGGGCGAATTGTGTCGGGGCGAAATGTCCGGGGGCGAATTGGGAGGGGCCAAATGTCCTCATCCCAACTGATAGAACCTTATGGTGTTTTAAGTCAGCTAAATAGATTGATTTAAGGAATTTATTTGCAAGCTTTCCATGGTGTGCATTGTTCTAAGTCATCCTCACCTACGTACATTGCTCCTTCAATATCTGAAGTAATCTTCATGGGAATGGTGTTATACATTCCCAAAAAACGATATCGTATAGGCCATTCTCGTTCCCAACTATGGGTTAATAAGGCTTGTGCTGATATAGTACCTTTGAAAAATAAATCTCACATTAAATGGAAATCTAATAAAACGGTAGTGAGTCATGCGGAGTATTTGGTGCTAGAAATACCTGCAAAAGTGTTATCCCTACAGCTAAAAAGTTGTTTGAACAAAGAAAATGGAATGAACTAACTCCTTTGGGCAGTTGTAAATTGTGGTCTTTAGCTAACGCGATCAGTAAAAACTTTGGTACATCTTCATCTCCCCCCATGATTTCCTTTGACGGATTCGTAGTTGCTGATTCTGTAAACAAAGTCAACCTTTTTATGGATTTATTTGCATTAAACTGGTGTCTTGATTCCGAAAAAAGATGTGCCCCTAGTTAACTCTTCTTCATACGCAATGAAACCAATTCATTTTCTGTACAAACTCTTAAAATCGATCATCAGTGGAATTGATCTCAATAAAGCAACTGGCCCTGATGGTATCCCAGCTATTGTCTTAAAGAAATGTTCCCCGGAACTTATGTCTACTGGGGACTTTCCCTAATCAGGAAAGCTAGCAAATGTTCAATCTACTCCCAAAAAAGGTGATAAGACCGATCCCTGAACTACCGACCAATTGCCATCATTTTTATTTTGTCTAAAATCATGAAAAAAGCCATCAATCAGCAACTGTTCATTTTCTTGAAACTAACAAACTCCTTAGTGACCGCTAATACGGTTTGAGGTAGAGACGTTCAACAGGTGATCTTCTTTTACATGTGATTCAAGTTTGGAACAATTCGGTGAAAGAGTTGTAGTCGCTTTGTATATCTCAAAAGCATTTGACTAAGTTTGGCATAAGTGTTTGCTTGCGAAACTCATCTCGTTTTGGTTAAATGATACGCTCGTTAACTGGATCCTGATAAAAGACCAATATGTGTCGTAGTTGATGGCTTCTTTTCAAAAGAACGCGCGCGTCCCCCAGGGGTCAGTGACAGCGCCTACACTTTTTCTGCTATACATAAATGATCTTATTTCAACAACTAACCCTGTCCATTGCTTTACTGACTGCAGCACTCTTCATTGAAGTTCATCCCAGTCTACTCATAATGGTAAGCACATTCTATCCCAAATCAAGACATTAAAGCTGAAATGGCAATTTCAATCAAGAAACACATTCAACGTATCCTTGAATGGGAAAGCAATAATTTAGTTAAATTTAATGCCCACAAAAATCTAAAAAAAAACTAAAGTAAACATTTTTCTTTAAAAAAAATAGCAAATTACAAAAAATAGCACAAAAAAACGTGTTTCGTAAGACCCTGAAACACTCATTCTTTAAAAAACTCGTTATTTTTTAGCTTGAATTCGTGCTTCAAGGCTGGTCTTATGAGACTTGTTTTTAATATACGTCCCGTTTTAAACGTAACCAATTGATATCCGTCCGCGTAAAACGGTGCCACATAGCGCAGAATGCTGTATTCATAACCTCAAGATTATTAGTAATTTTTACACGCGGTTCAACGTTTGCAGTGTTTCTGGACTTTTCTTCCGAAAATTGTTGTGAAATATTGCATTTTAATTTAAGCATATGTAGTAAAGGTAAGATATGTACATAATTTACTTGCAGATATAATAGGCGGATTTTACTGAAAGTCGGATTATTTGGCGGGACGTAACGTATATCTTGGGTTACATATATCCCAACAGTCATTCTTGTTTGCAGGTAAGTCGACGATATTTAACCGAAAAGAAACTCGAGCAATAACGGCAGCGTTGTGTACTGAGTAACAATCTGACCCTTTCTCAGACAACAGTTCAGATAATTATGAACATCAGAAGTTGACGATGAGCACAGTAAGCAGGAAGGTAATCAAACTGGATGGAACTTAAAGAGTGATAATGAACAGACTCCGGGTGTAAATACTACATAAGAAAAAACTGTAGTGAAAAGAAAAAAAAGTAAAACCAAACGCTTAGTTACAAAAAAAAAAAAAAAAAACGAAAGGTAGAGCAAAACCAGAAAAAAATGTAGATATAATTTGGTATGAACCTAATACTAAATTTATTTCTAAATTTCAATACAAAGCGAACAACCAGTTCACTCTTTTATTAGTGGCGATATGACTGCAGGGTAGATTTTTCCAAACATTTTCCCAAGGAGTTTGGTCAATCAAATTGCATACTATACAAAGATGAGGCTCAAAAAACTTGAAAATATACCGACCTCTGACTATGAAATATTGACACTCTTTGGGGGTGTCATTTATCATGTGTTACAATCGTGTACCGTATTTTAATCATTACTGGTCAGGAGATGAGTCTCTAGGTAACACTATAATCAAGAGAGCTGTATGCAAGCTATTATTTTCAAAGCTTTATTTTAATCATCCAGACAATCCTGCTAATCGAACAAAACTTTTTATATATTATATAGAAGTGATTAACTGTTTACAAATCTCTTTTCCAAAGATAAGCGGAAGGCATAGATGATGAAATTTAAGGGTCGTTCGCCTTTAAAACAATACTTCCTAAACAAACCCATCAAACGAGGCATTAAAATTATGGATGGGAAATGATTCCTTCAGTTTATGGCCTCAATATTTATGCAGGGAAAGAAGATAATAATACAGGAACTCCATTAGGTCCTAAGGTGGTTTCCAAGTTAGCGAGTACTATCAGGAACCTTGTGTCGATCGATTTTTTCGTCTATAGATCTTCTCTAGTCTTTCCCACATCCCGCTGTAGCCAGGGCCGTTCCGTGCCGGGGTGCATTACACCAGGGCGGCAAAATATTTAAAGCGGCACAGACAATTCCCCACAATTAAAAAATCTAAACATTAATAAAATACTTATTTGTTTCAGTTGTCGATGAGACACCAAATATTAAAACTTCTTTTAACTTTTTCTTTATGTAAACTGTTCACTGTTTATTTTATTTCCTTAGAAGCGTTAGCAATTTATGTGCCTACGAATACGGCGCGGCGTGGTGGCACCGACGGGACGGCGCACCAGTCTACGATTATATTCAATGGTATTTTTAAATAAACCGTTTATTATTTGCCAGAGTTTCATTTCAGTTCTTTCCTATTCGTCTCTTTGTTAGCAGTGCAAGTGCAACTAAATAAAATTATTTTGAGTGTAGTGTACATTTTGTTTCACTGAAAACGGTAAGTCATTCATAATATTTATTTTAAAATATTTTATTTATTATTTATTTGGTTTTATTTATGAAAAGAAGTTTTCTAATTTAGATGTTAGAAAAGAGAAAATTATTGTCAGGGGCTACTTATCGAAAAATTAAGCAGAAAAAAATAGAGAAAGTAAAAAAAATACAAACGACATAATAACATTTTTAATTCCGGATCTACATTCAACGGCAAGTACAAGGACTCATCATGCAGAAATTCCAACGCCAACATTGCTACGATCGAGATCGTCCTCCTCGGATAGTTTATCATCAAAGTCGTCATCGTTCCTATCTAGTGAAAAAGTCGATTTTGTCAAATACTCAGAGGATGAAACAGTTAGTGACGTTATTAATGCTGATGATCCAAGAGAAAAATTTGCTGATCCCGGCTTATGGCCAGATGAAATGAACGATAAAACTAGAATGACAATAATTGAAATAGGTCCGAATAAATTTCAAAATTTGATTTATCCAAAAAATGAAGATGGTAGAAGTTTCTCAGATCTGTATTACGAAAGGACATTAAATAATGGTGAAAACATAGTTAGAAATTGGTTAGTTTACTCTAAAATAAAAAATGGAGTATTTTGTTTTTGTTGTAAAATCTTTAAAGAAAATATGTGCCAATTAAGTTCAACAAATGGTTTCAATGATTGGATTCATTTAACAAGCCATTTAAAAGGGCACGAAAAAGGGCTTTTGCATAGCGAATCGTATAAATTATGGAGGGAATTAACTAAAAACTTAAAATTAGAGAACACGATAGATGTCGCTCATGAAAGTTTTATAAAAAAGGAAAAGGAAAGGTGGAGAGATGTTTTAAAGATTATTATTTACGTTGTTCAATATTTAGCTTCACAGAACTTAGCATTTAGGGGTAAAAATAATAAACTTTATGAAAAAAGTAACGGAAATTTTTAAAAAATGTTTGAAACAGTAGCAAAATTTAATAGTGTTATGGCGGAACATGTTAGGCGTATTAAAGCAAACAATGATTTTATGCCTCATTATTTAGGAAATAAGATACAAAATGAATTAATTTCATTATTAACAACAAACATTCAAAAAACAGTATTAAAAATGCTTCACGATTCAAAATATTATTCAATAATTCTGGATTGCACTCTAGATTCTTCTCATCAACAACAAATATCAATAATTGTACGATTTGTATTGCTTAATACGGATAACAAGAAAGTAGAAATACGTGAGCATTTTTTATCTTTTTCTCACATAATAAATACTACCGGTGTAGGTTTAGAGACATTTATATTAGATTTTTTACAAAAACAAGATATTAATATTTACGATATGCGCGGGCAGGGATATGATAACGGATCAAACATGAAAGCCAAAAATAATGGTCTCCAAAAAAAAAAAAAAATATTGGGTATAAATCCAAGAGCATTTTATGTGCCTTGTGCAGCTCATAGTTTAAATTTAGTGGTAACCGATGCAGCAAAAACTGTTTCCGATTCAATGGACTTTCTTGGTTTGATCCAAGAAATTTATGTGCACTTTTCTTCTTCTACTTACCGATGGCAAGTTCTTAAAAATAATATACCATCATTAACAGTTAAACCTCTTTCTGATACCAGGTGGGAGAGTAGAGTGTCAGCAATAAAACCCTTGAGATATAATTTAGAAGAAATTTACGATTCATTATATGAATTGTCTATTGATGCAAGTAGAGATGCGAATTCAAAATTTCAAGCCAAAACTTTGGCACTGAAAGTAAAATCTTTTAGATTTATATCAGCTGTTGTTATTTGGTATAATATTTTATCACATGTTAATGTAGCTAGCAAAGTATTACAGAAAGTTGATTCTAACATTGAAAACAGTCTCGAAGTTTTACAAAATTTGAAAACATATTTAGAAAACAGTAGGTCGGATTCTGAACTGAAAAATGCTTTAAGTGAAGCAACAGAATTATCCAAAGATAAAGACGTAGAAACGACATTTGCAGTTACTGAAATTCGAAAACGTATTAGGAAAAGAATGTTTGACTATGAAAGTACAGACGAAATCTTTCTCGATCCCGAAACGAAATTTAAAGTAAACTTTTTTTTGCAATTTTAGATACTAATATTAATTCATTAAATGATAGATTTGATTTATTAAAATTACATAAAGATAATTCTAGTTTCCTTAGCGATATTCAAAATTTAACAAAAATGTCAAAAGAAAAAATGAAATATTGTATGGATTTGGAAAATATACTGTCTGATAAAGATAGAAAAGAAAGAGATGTTAATACGATCGATCTATGTGATGAAGTAGACATTGTCAAAGATTATTTGAAAGAAAAAATGAACTCTGTTGATGTTTTATTAGAAAATGATTTAACTTCACTATTTCCAAATTTGACAATAGCGTTAAGTTTACTTAACGCTTCCTTTAACAGTTGCTACTGGAGAACGATCATTTTCAAAATTAAAATTAATAAAAAATCACTTACGATCAGCTATTAATTATAAAGACCTCTTTTTGTTATATTTTTTGTAATTATCTTTTGCTTTTTTTTAATAAAACAATTTTAACTTCGTATATTTTGTTACTGCTACTATATTTCCCTAAAACCTGCTCCACAGAATTTGTGCTTCTAATTGATTGAGCGGAGCGGGATGTAAACCATAGTTTGCACCAGGGCGGCACAAGCTCACGGAACGGCCCTAGCTGTAGCGATGATAAAAAAGATAGAAAGATATTCCGGCTTTTACAACACGTTTAGAACGGGGTCAGTCAGAATTTCGAGTCAACGTAAATCTCAAAAATGGTGGAAAAAGGTATAATTTCGAGTACTCATGATGTCAGCTACTAATTCTCATGTCTTACAAAATATCGTATATGCAACAAAACTCCTTTTCTGTCATATCTTATAGAACTTGCTGAGCAGCTGATTCAGCATCATATAAGAGAAGATCCGCTGCATCTTTATGAAGACCTTCAAAAATGAACAAAATAATGAACGTAGGTGATTACATGCCGAGAGAAGGAAAACTAGACGAAGATGTCACCGATGTTCTCAAGTTAACAAAAACGGAAAAAGAACCACAACTGTCTGCAAAACTTATGTTATTGCTTTGTGCAAACATTGTTTTACCCTTTACCATAAATAAACAGTTAATATAAAATTAAGACTAATGGGTTATTATTGTCGTAACAGAAAGGACTATTGGGATGTATGTCAACCATCGAAAATGGATGTCATTCGTGTTAAGTTTTTATATACATAAAATTCGTCGCGAAAGGGTTAATAAGTTATTTATTTATTGAAATATTAAAAAAAATAACAACGTGAATGGGTCATATAGTTAATGACGACTCAATTTTAAAATTTAATCAACTTCTTATCTTTTATAAATTAATAATATACAAAAAAAAAATGACTGAAATAAGAGTATAATAACAATAAAGAAAAAAGAACCTTCTAAACTGAAACATCCCTGTTCAAACTATACATTCTTAATCCAGTATTTTTTATTATTACTCAGTAGTTTCCTAACAGGTCCCTGTACCGTGAACCTAACTTTTATGTTCAATCCCTTAAGATGTATGTGTTAGAAAAAAAGCCTACGATCTTTCTGAGTGGTGCATTCCGTAATGTCCCTTAATGTATCTTACCTTCCTCGAAAGACTTGCCGCGAGACCCATTTTGTGGAGGCATCTTTTCATTCAACAGAGCCCCACGAGTAGACTTCTTTCCAACTCAATTTCAGCATATATTCTGCCCTTTAGTTGAAGGAACTCTTTAATAGAGGCTTAACTGCTTACCGTTAACCAGAGATATTACTCCAGTGTTCCTCATACCATTTCCGTTCTGACCAGTTTGTGCAACAACACAACGGTTGAGGTCTTACAAAAAGATTTCTGCCAATCTTCTCTGACTAAGTCTATCAGCTATACTATTACCCTTGGGTAATAAAGCCAACAAAGATAGGATAGCCATGTTACTAGCCAACATCCGAAACGGATAGGCATTACAAAAAGAAGAATGAAGTAATAATAAGTCTTTCCTAAATTATGAAAAAAGGACGACCCTTTTCTATAGAGTTTATCTTGTAAAGATTACTGTGTACTGCAGATCTCACCCCGTTTCCTTCCCCTTAGCACTTTCCTGAACTGAATTCGTAAATTCCATAATAATCTTCATTTTGATTGTAAAACGCTGATACGTAACATATTTTACAATATTTTGAACTTTCAATCCTAAAAATTACCCTTGAGGGATATTAATTTCAAAATTGCCTTTTTCTATTTTTGTTAACTATTTTCCATCCTCGCGATACTCCACACGGTATACTTAGATCAGAAAACTTAAAACACGACGTGACAGTCTACATATCTCCTCCTCTTATATTCCCATTCTCCCTTCTGTTCCAGAACTATCGGCATAAAAACGGATAGTTTTGGGAGTCTGTATTGTACTTCCACGTGTTCCTTGTTGGTACGATTATATCGCATGGTACTTCGTGAGGTACGTTTCCGTATTCATGCAGGTATTGTAAACATCTACTTGAGGATGACAATGTCCTGCTCTAGAATGTATCTCTTCCCAATTGAACTTTAGCCTGTAGGCCCCCTTCATCGCCTCTGCCCTCGCAACCAGATGTAGAGGATGTAGGTTTAGAAGGTTGTGGTCGAATTAGCAGCCATCGATTCTTAATGTAAATTAAAGCTTACTTTAAGTATTTATGAACCACGTAATCCTTAATTGTAATTGTTTGTCCATACAGGTATAATGTCTCATATTTGCAATAAGATCTGCATAAGATCGTTATTCGTATCGACTGTTGTATTAAGTTGGACGCACGATACAATCTTTAACCCTTGCCGTAATCACTATTACTGTTCCACTAAAGCTATTACGTACACAAATTTTAATTACGTAAAAGTTTAACTTTACAAGATCCAACAGAATGGCGTCATTCATTCTTTTCACGTCATTATTTAATAGGAATTAATATTTCTGTATATACAAGAACTCGAAATAACAGAAGATTACAAAAACACAATGGTGAAACTTATTCACCCGAAAAAAAACTATTTAGCCAAAATACGTTTATTTGTATACCATCAGGTGTGGTAATTAGAAGTTCGAAATGTTTTGTTTACTTAACGAGAGTGCTTTAGATTTCATAAAAGTACAAAATCCTTACGTGTGTCCACGCAATTGCACGGATCATCCCAACTTTTATTGCTTATAAGTAAAAATTTGCTCAGATAAAGTCAGAGTACCCCATAATTCCAAGAAGTAAATCGAATTTTTCGTTGGACATCTAATCCAGTGTTCATCTCTAGAGTTGCAGACATAATACGGATCTAGTAACACCTTTAGTTTAAGTAACTGTAACTTACCTTCACGATTATCCACGCCCTTTTGTATAAATGAATTAATTTTGAGAATTTACTCAGATGCATAGCACTGTACTGTACTAAGTTATTGCAGATTTATAAGTATAGATGCCAAATGTGATGCTAGACGCGCCTGCTACATGATGTGTTAAAATTACATGGTGAAGTCTCATGATCTCACAACCGAATCAATTTAACTGTTTTTATGGCGAACACAGTTATAAAACTAATAAAAAATATGAATAACGTTATGATATATTAAATTAGTAGTTACTCGTATGTTGTACCAGATAAATGTAACATACACAATAACTTTAATTTTGATGGAACAAATAAGGGTAATAATAATCTTTATTAGAATTCTACACAATTGATTAAAATATTGCGCTATATTGCTGAGCTTTTTTTCTTACAACACAACATTTAACATGGAATTAAATTAGTACGCTGTTTATTTAACCGATCAAGTGTTACGTCATTGGTTAAAGATTTGAGTACATAACCCTCGATAGATTGTTTTCATGCTACGAGGTAAAATGGTGTATTATCCAATACAGGGATGGATTTCTTCTCATCGACCTGTGACACAATTAGACATAGCTCTTTATTTATTGTAACAACTCCACATACAACCGCTGTTTTCACACTGGCAATTTCAGGAAAACGTTGTGGACATGGTTTGGAGGTAACAGCGCTTGCATTTCCTTACTACAAAAATAATTCATTACCCTACCGAGTATGCAACAGACGAACAAAAAGAAAAGTCACGTGTTTCGATCTATGCTTTTAAAACATCTTCAGCGATCACCATGAAGATATTAGGTGGGATTGAGAGAAGGTGCGGTCCTGATAGGACCAAAATGAACCTCGTTTATAACTTTTAATTAATTTTGTAAAGGTAAAAATAATCTACCTCGGCCATGGATTCCGAAATTGGTCATAAATAATATATATTTCTTACTTTACCAGTATTAAGTTTTGTTGTAAAGAAAATTTTGAAATTTGTAAATATACTCAAATTCTTTCGAAAAAGTAGACGTTCCAACGTTGAGTAAAAATACAATCAAGTTTCCTGTCTTTATGAGTATTAAATCTATTACATACCACAAAAAAATGCGGAAATTTTGACATAACCCAAATATACTGATGTTGGACCACCTAAATTTTAATAAAATCGACGAAAATTCTAAAATGTTAGCGTACTTATTCTAATACAGATTCAATAACAAAATTCACTTAAAAAAAAACAATCTTATATATCTATAACCTAAATATAATGTTGGATAACTACATAATGTTTAACAAAATCTAAGAAAAATTATAACTTTGTAAGTAAAAATGTATTTTCTAATTGGTTTTCCTTTAATTTAATTTTTAGATAACCACACTAACATAATTTTACTTTAAATAACATACGCTAAAAATTATTCACCTCAGTAGAGGATTCCAAAATTAATCTAAGGTACTATCAATTTTCTTTCTTTCCCTACCTGTATTGCAGCTTTTACTATAAGAATTTGTTTAATAAACAAATTCAATAACAAAATTAACCTAAAAAAACTTCAAACCTAAATGTAATGAAGTTGGGCGCCACCTAAATTACAAAAAAACTAAAAAAATTTATAAAACCTATGGTGCAAGTAACATAAGCTTTTACTTGATTTTACTTTATTTTTTTGCTCAAATTTACATTTCACATCAAACAAAATAAGCTACACCTGATACAGATATTTTTACATTGATACTAATTAAATAAATTAAGCATAAAGCTCTTTCTCTTAGTAGTCACTTACAAAATGAAATAAAACACTGTTTTCCTTGCTTTTGCTATAAAGGAAATTCTGGAATATGTACTTGTTTATTGTAATAAAATTTAAAAAATACAATTAACCATAAAAACGAATTCCATATCTACAACCTAAAAGAAAGATTTTTATAAAAATTTGAATATAACTTTTTTAAGTTGGGCGCCACCTAAATTTGAATAAAATGTTTATATAACTTACTTAACATCGTTATGTTTTAATAAATTATTTAATTAGGCTAATCATTTTAAAGCTCAAACGATTTCTTAATTGATTAAAAATACTGTACCTTTCCCTTTCTTTCTTTACCCGTATGGAAGCTCTTGTTATAAAGAAAATTATATTTTTAATTGTTTACTCTGACAAAAAAATTCAATAACAAAATTAAACGAAAAAAAAACTAACCTAATATGCAAAAACTAAATGAAATAATGTTAGACGCCACCTAAATTTTAATAAAATCTAAGAAAATTAAGAAATTTGCAATTAACCTTTTTATTTGGTAATAGATTTTAATTTAATTGTTAGATTATCGCACTAGCTTAAATTTACTCTAAATAAATCATGAAAAAATTCTTTACCTCAGTAGTTGATTCCAATATTGATCAAAGATACTACCTAGGTTTCCTTCTTTCCTTAGCTGTATTAAGGTAAGGAATTTTTAGATCGCCCCACGAGCTTAAAGTACTTTAAATAATATCAGCTAGAAATTCTCAGTAATCAATTCCAAAATTGATCAAAAATACTATAAAAATTTCTTTCTTTCTTTACCTGTAATGAAGCTTTTGTTATAAAAAATACTCAAATTTTAATCTATTTATAAGCAAGATCCCATAACAAAATTAACGATTTACAAAAAAATCATGCGACGAGCTGTTGCCAACGAATATAAAAGTTTGGCCACCGGTGGCTCTCGTTCGAAGGCTATTCAGAAGGTTCGTAATAGCAAGGCAATTTCTTTTCAGAGGACTCATCCTAAACGTTAATTTTCATAATTTATAGTTCGTTTTTTTTGTTCAGTATTATAAAGGTACCCATTGATAAGGGGTTACAATTTAAATTCATTTTCATCACTTAAGATATTTTCAAATAAAGTTCAACTTTGGAATTGGGCCATCAACTACAAAAAACTACAGCATACCGTCGAATGAGTATTGATACATTAATTTAATTTCAAAAAATTCCCCAAATGGGGAAAATACAAAAGCTCAATAAATTAATTAATGCTTTTGAAACAACTACAAGGCATTACGTTCATCATAATTACGATACATATATTAAGAAAATAAGCTTATTTCATATAAACACTTATTAATTAAAATTGGTTATGCCTTTTAGTGCATCGTTTTAATGTTTTTTGGTTATTATTACTCATTTCGGTTATAGTAAATGTTTATATAGATTATAGAATATACGAGAGAGAAACGAAAAGTTTAACCCATTGCTTTTGACAAAATTGCTTACTGGCGCAAATATTCAGTAGAATTGATATGTTTCAACTTTTATGCTGACAAAATTTATTTAACGGCTGTTCATTGTTTTGGATTCCAATACATTATTTAAACAAAGCTGAGCGCACTTCTTAAAATTTAAAGTGAATAGTATAGATTTTGTGTTTCAAGAGTTGGTCATTTACAGAGTGGGAAATTATATTGTTCTCTGCAATCATTTAAGATTTTTAACAACTATCCCGGAAGACCTTTTACCGAAAAATTCTGATCGTACTGGAGACTTTGGCCTATTTTACCGATTTTAAGTTTTTTATTTGAGAGTAAATGTGAACTATGACGGAATATTGCAGATCTTTCACACTATATTAAAACCCACAGCGTTTTTCGTAGAGTTCAGTCGACAACCCGCTTATTTTAATACGTCTACACGACACTTAGTGTGAATTCGGCGTGTAACACGTAGTACTTGGCGTACCGTTTCATGATTTAATTCAACCGCCTAGAAGAAATTCAGAGATTGGTAGAACGTGCTTCCTGAAGTATGAGCGCAAATTCCTCTACACGTTATCACCAAGATTAAAGTCTGCGAGTTTTCTCGTTTGAAGGATCTGAAGCACAAGAATGGAAGTGGGAGATATTTATGGCCTTTGGACACGTTATTGCCAACACTCTTGTCATCTTTACAGTCACCTCGCAGAATCGTTGATTGATTCTTGTTGATAAACAGAAAATGAACTAAGAGTGATAAATACTCCAAAGACCACACACTTTGCTGACTGGAGCCATAATAGAGAGATTGTTCCAAGTAGGAGCGCTCGGTTAGAAGTTTGAACAATCGATAATCAATTACTGAAAATGATAGATTTTTAACTTTCCCATCTAAAGAGAAAGTTTTATATATATATATATATATATATATATATATATAAATCGGTTAAAAACATTTAACTGGGACCGTAAATATGTTTTGAGGTCCCATGAAAAAGTGGTTTTTGAAATATGTCAAACATGTTCTTATCATTAGAGCCTAACATTTAAATCTCAAACACTTGTAACAAATTTTAATGCAGGCTCTGTACACATTTTTAGTTATTCCGGCAGAAAGAAAGAATATGCTGACTCCTTACCCCGTAGCTCCAGCGTCACCAAATCACTAGGTTCTGGATATTTAGACCTTAAACATTTCTGCCAAATTTGAATACAATCGCTTTTCAAGTTTTTGAGATATCGCATCCGAAAGGTTCACCAAAGACACACATGCACTCACACCCGCGTGCACACATGCGCTTACTCGCGCTCACACGCGCGTGCAGGCACACTGAGGCTTACACGCGCGGGCGTACCAACGTGCACACATGCGAATATTAGTGATCACACGTGCGTGCATGAACACACACACACACACACACACACACACACACACACACACACACACACACGTGCACGTACGTATATACGCTCGCACGCACTCACGCTGGCGCGTACATATAAGTGCATACAGACGCACACGTACACACACGCATACATACACGTAAACACATACGCGCGCACATGCGCATATATACCGCGGTCACACGTGCGTTCATCAACACAAGCACATACATGCGCGCTCAGATGCACATGCGCACACACGCGCGCGCACATACACACAAGCGCGCGCACACAAACGCACGCACGCATACACGCTGACACACGCGCGCGCAAACACGCACTCACTCCCACAAATACAAGCGCGCGCGGGTACACAACAGTACACACGCACACGTGCACACACCCGAACACATATGTACATACGCGCGCGCGTGCGCACACGCGCATACACACACACACACACACACACACACACACACACACACACACTATATATATATATATATATATATATACATATATATATATATATATATACCGTAACCACATACGTACACACGCGCGCTGACGCAGGCAGGTTTTTGAAATATCGCATCCGAAAGGTTCACCACAGGCACACATACACACGCGCGCGCTCTCTCGCGCTCACACGCGGATTCAAACACGCACACCAGCGCGCGCACATGCGCATACTGCGCTCACACGCGCGTGCAGGCACACTGACGCGCTTACACGCGCGTGCGTACAAACTTGCACACGCGTATATTAGTGATCACACGTGCGCGCGTACATATAAGTGCACATAGACGCACACGTGCTTACACACACGTAAACACATACGCGCACACATGTGCATATATACCGCGCTCACGCGTGCGTTCATGAACACAAGCACATACGCGCGCGCTCAAATGCACATGCACACACACGCGCGCGCGCACGTACACACGCGCGCGCGCACACAAACGCAAGCACGCGCTGACACGCGCGCGCGCAAACACGCATACTCACTCCCACAAACATAAGCGCGCGCGGGTACACAACAGTACACACGCACACGTGCACACACCCGAACACATACGTACATACGCGCGCACATGTGCACGCACATGCGTACACACACACACACATATACCGCAACCGCACATACGTACACACGCGCGCTCACGCAGGCACAAGAAAACTCACTCTCACGCGCGCAATCACGCAACTCGTGTGCATACGCGCAGCACGCACGTTCACGAACCCATGCGCGCGCATGCGCGGGCACACACACACACAATACGCGCGTGCGCTCGAACTCGCATGTAAACGCACGCATGCATATACACGCACTCGCAGACACATACTCACTCACACACATGCGTACTCACACACACACGCACCTATATACGGGCAGACATGTTTCAAACATGTTTTTGAACTCACAGGACCTCAAAACGGATATTTCCGGTTACACTTCAATTTTGAATTTTATGGCAAGAAAGTTAAAAATATAAATAGATGGTAGTTAAATTTATTTATTCATGTATTTACTGCAAATATAATGTAAAACAGTGGAATATATAAACTAGGGCAGTATGGGCAAAAAGTTTAATGTGGAAGACGGGTGGGCGATTCTAAGTTTGGATAATCGATTACTGAAAGTAATCAATTATTTACCAATCGATAAGAAAATAATCGATTAATAATATGATAGATTGATCAGACACCAGCCTGGACATTCAATAGTCCATTATTGAATATAATCGATTTTGTTGACCAACTGATAATTAGTGGTCAAAAACTACCAAGTATTAAATATTAATAAACAACTGTAATATCCTGTTTTTTTCAAGTAAATAAACATGAAGTCAATGTAACATTTGCATAGGACTGGCGGCCCTATCATCATCGTTAACACCAAAGAGACGTCAACTTATGCCCTATGCTCCACTAGGGAGTTAAAGAAAGGAAGAAGAAGAAATTTAACATTATCATTTTTAATTAACATTTTATGTGCCTGCTGAAATGGTAAAATTTCTTTACATGCAAAGCACATTCAAACACCATTCAGTATTTTCTTAATGGCAGTATTCTATTCCATTATGTATGATCCGTGTTACCAAACAGCTATTATTAATGCTTGTTTAATTTAGGTTTACAACACATCTCAATAGTATAATAGTGTGTATCATTAGTAGACATGGACAATTATAGCTGAAGTCTACCATGTACCATGAGTAGCAAGTAATCTTGCATACACGTTAAATTTAAAATTTAAAAGCTTCATTATAACTATGTGGGAAAATGTTCGGAATTGCCTTCATTTCAGTGTGCTTAGCAGTAAGTAATAACTGCTATACCCACATTTACACAATATTTACTTATATACTTACTTGATCCCCGAAAAAAGTTTCGCTTTGATTGGAAGATGTAATCCACTGTTGATATAGTGTCAAATTAGCTGGAGTAGGTTTTATAAAATAAAACGTTTTTTCGCCACGTAATATATGATACCAAACGCTTGTACCACCAAAATCAACATGAAAATCGGTATATGAATCTTTGACACTCATCAAACAATATTTTTGAACTCGTGGTGGAGGTATATGGTAATTTCTGGGCCACATTGTGTTCACCCAGTCTAATTTTCGTGCAAGAGTTGGAGCTTCCACGAGTCTAGATAATCTAATAAAATATTTAATTATTACTAATACAGCAATGATATAAACATAAGTGAAAAAACGTACGTAAAAATTTACTTACCCCGTTTCAGAAAATTCTAAGCTAACTACATTAAAAATTCTAATTCGATTTATAGTATTGTAATACGCAACATAATCCCTAAGTTTCATTTTAATATCAGATTGTCTCGTAACATCAATTACATCAATTTCCATTTCACCACCAATAGATGCTTCAACATCATATACAGTGAAATTATCAGGAGGAATGGTCATACCCAAATCATCAACACTATCCACTATTATTGGATTATTAAATCCTTGTTGGTGTAAGACCATTTCAGTTAATTGTTCACCCTGCATATGTATAACAATTTCACTTTCATTAGCAAAATGTCGACCTCGTAATTCTTTAATAAACACTGGAGTACCTGTTTGTACAGATTTTGTGGAAGCTGCATCATCCCAATAATCATATCTATGCCAATTTAAATAAGGTTTATCTAGAAATAAAAAAATAATTACTAATTACAGACGAGAATAATACCTACATATTGAAGATCCATATATTGGTGAACAACGTGGACAATGAAATTTTTCAATTTCAATTGCAGTGTATTCTTGAAAATTGCAGCAGCTGAAATATATACATTTTTAATTAATGCTGTAAAAGTAGTTGTTATGAAACTAAACAAAAATGATTTTGAGGTTATGCTAGGAAAAACAATTACATGATATGAACATTACCTGCCATGAAACCAATCTTTACATATATCACACTGTATCATAAAAGCATTTGGATCGTAAGTACGTCCACACAAGCAATACACCATTTCCATTTTTCAATTATTTTATTTAAAAAAGATGACAGGAGCGTACAATCAACTAAAAAACGCGTCCATTTTACATTACACTTACACACAGCACAGCTGGTTCGACAAAACGAATACATTGGCCGCATTCTATAAATAAACATTGGCAATAACAAACCATTTTTATCAATATAGGTACTTTTAACAATGATATAATAGCAATTTATACAAAAATTGTTTTAATATGGATAAATAAATTATTTTAAATTGCTAATGTTCTAGTTAAATAAGTTTAAATAGATTCGCATATGACTTGAATGCTTCCACACAAACATCCCACTAAATTGTATGATGGGTTGACTATCATTCAGGCAAGACGACAACTAAAAATATTTTATCGTAGTATTCAATTCTGTAAAAACAATATAGTTTTTAGCAAATTGGTTTTCTCTGTAATACATCTTTTAATTTGAACTCTTTTTGCTTCGTCTTTTAGGATGTAGCCTCTTAATGTCAGACTGCACCATAGATGTAAATCATCATAAACTTTTTTACACATAACAGTAAACCGAGGCGATTTTGCTCCTGCGGGCGTTACTTTGCTCCATTTCTGGAAAGAGAGGTTACGTTGTTTACCTGGCAGTTCAGTGAATCTTAAACGAGAAGCTATGTGCAGAAGTGCTTCCTCCAATTATCAACGAGCTCGTAACCAATTCGTTTCAAACAATGGAAATAAAAAAGAAAATTAAAAAAATGAAAAAAAAAAGAAAAAAAACGGAAATCTAGGTTACCGTAGATTTTAATTTTCTTTGTTATTTCCATTGTTTGAGACGACCTCGTCGAGGAAGCACTCCTGCACATGGCTTCTTAATCACTTAGTTCCAAGTTTACGCGGTAGGTAGCATGATTGCATAGATTTATACCAATGATCCTTAACTGCATCATTGATTTACACATCATTTTGGGGTAGTTGGCCAATCTTTGTTGTATGGTGTTATTGTTACGCGATTCAGCGTAATTCGGAAGGTAAGCAGACTAATATTTAATTGTTTAAGCTAATGATCACTGAATTTATGGAATCGTTTTACACATTAAAAATATTTTAACGCATTTAAAATGTCAAAAAAAAAACACATTTTAGGTTAATCTTATTCAGAAATGGAGTTAATTTGCTTCTGGGGCAAAGTAACCCTACATCAACCTTTTTCACGTTTAATTTTTTATAGCATTAGTGTTCTACAATATTTAATACTGTCAGGATGGAACCGAGTGTGCAAAAATGGAAAGAGGGTGCACGCATTTACGCGGATCACACGCTTAAAATGCTAGAGGAACACTTAAATTCTATCAGGACTGGACTCATTGAGTCACAGGAAAGCCTCTCACAAATTCAAAATTCTGAGACGAACGATATTAAACAAGTTAAAAGGAAAGCACAGAAAACAGCATAGCAAGCAGTGTTTTCTTACCGAGATGATGAGTCTTTCGTTTCATATGTAGAAGCCATAAGTGATTATTTCCAGTACCCTCTGAAGATATGGGGTACATTGTAAAGGCGTATTTGGACAAAACTGACTGAAAAGGTAGCCAGCTTAATAATGGTCTCCCTGGAAAAAACCTCCTTAGAGCGTCATCCTCGAATTAAAGAGCGGTTTGCTTTCAACATTAAACGAAACCCAGCTGCTGTCAATCAGCAGATTATGCGTGATTACATATCCAATTTAAGTAAACTTGTAAAATATTGTCCTCGAAAAAATATATGAAACCAACTTGACAGCCGATCTGAGAAAAAAGTTAATAATTTGATGCCGTGGCGTTTCCCCCATTTGAAGTAATACAACTTTAAAACAAGGAAGGCGGACCTCTCAAATGCCGTTACACGAGCAGTAAGTCTGACTGGTGTGTGTGTTACGAAGTGGTTTGAGAGTCTTCTTTTGCCAAGATTGAATAATTAAAACAGAATGAGAGTTTCCATTGTTGATAATCTTTCAACGCGCATATATGTAGGCTTATTAAAAAAGTGCCGTGATCTGGATTTTCATTTTGTGTTCGTGCCCATTAATAGCACCCACTTGACGCAGCGAGTAAAGCATTCCTTGAATACCTTTAGAGTTCAAGGGAAGCGTATAACCAACCCTCCAAAACTGGATAAAGAGAACAAGATCAACTTGTCTGCAGGAAAGTTTATGTCTGACGCTGAAAATGCCGAGAACATTGTGGTTTATCTACAACTGAGAGGAAACGCCCTTATGGTGTAACGCTAATTCCGTGGTCTCATGGAATACAATTAATGTGAGGTCTTACGTGTTATGACATATGTGCACCTAAAAAATACTTCAGATTTTTTGATATGCTGCTGAACACGTCGGAAATTCTAAAAAAAAAGATTTGTAATGACTTAGCTCAAATATAACAATATAACCTTGTTCCGGTTGTAGTAGAAACATCAAGGGTTTTTGGGTCTATTGCACTTAATTTTACATAAAAAATAGGAAATATAATTAACAAAAAAAAAACTAATAAGGCCCGATCTATGAAGTATTTGTTTGTTGATGTAAAAACACAATAGTTATAACACATTTATTAAGTATTTTATGTACATGCTCTAATATGAACTAACTGTCATTTTACATGCCGTGTTTCTAGACCGTAGGAAAAGTCCTGGCACCGTGTCTACATACATCTTATATTTCACCCCCCCCAACCACCTACGTTAACAATTCCTAAACCTAAACGGTTTCTGGACCTGATCGGGTTACATACATACTAGGGTTACAATTCTGCTCTTCGTTACTTGTATTCTCTGCTGAATTTTGATTTAAATTGTCTCTACTATGATTTGCAGGGTTCTGCGTGTTGTCAGAGTCAAGCACATTTCCGTATATCTACTCTATTTCTCCTTAATACTTCACCACTTTCATTCCTTATCATATATGAAGGTGGTGCTTCATATCTACCTACAACTTTACCCATTTTCCATTTATTTGACACACTATTCCGTACAACTACATCTTGCTCATCCTTTATTTTTTTTAAATCTTTAGCGGTTTTATCATAATAAAATTTATTGTACTTTTGCTTATACTGTTTTTATACTTTTTCTGTACATTTTCACACAATTGAGGTTGTGGCAACTTAAAAGTAATTGGTAATTTAGTTTTACACACTCGATTGATTAATAGTTGTGCAGCCGAGTAGGTACTCCATATGCTTTAGGGACGTATTCCGATATTACAGTAATGCAAAATATATGTCCTGATTTTCTAAGATTGCTTTTTTGACCATTGGTTTTGCGATAGAGACTGCCTTCCCAGCTAACCCATTCGATCTTGGGTAGTTTGGACTACGCGTTACTATACTAAAATTCCAGTCACCTGCAATATTTTTGCAAGGTATTCTTCCAACGACATATTATCTGCCACTAGAATATTTAGGAAACCGTGCTTTGAAAAAATTGACTTTAATTTTAAAATTACTGATCCAGCAGATTTATGCTTTAATGTGGATATTGCCAACCAGTTGGAATAGGCATCAATAAGAACAAGATAAGTTACTTTTCCATATGTGCATAAATCTGCAGCTACTCTTTCTCAAGACCGTTTTGGAATAGAATAGGGTAGAAGTGACTATTTGCAATTCCGATATGAAAATTTTTCACACATTTGACATTTTTTAACAAAGTTTTCTACCTCTTCATTTAAACGCGACCAATAAAATATTTGACGAAGCCGTGACTTCCTTTCTTCTATCTCAAAATGACCTTCGCCATGGCATAGTTTTAACATATCATTGGGTAATTCTATGGGAACAATAATCTTATTACCTAAACATAAAAGACTATAACAATGTATAATTTGCTTCTTCAATTTCCGGTAACAACTGACACTAACAGAAATACTCTCCTTATTTTGTGACCAACCATTAATACAAATGTTAATTACTTCTTATTAATTACTTATTATTGTCAATAGATTATATGATATATATATATATATATATATATATATATATATATATATATATATATATATATATATATAAATTTTCATATCGGAATTGCAAATAGTCACTTCTACCCTATTCTATTCCAAAACGGTCTTGAGAAAGAGTAGCTGCAGATTTATGCACTTATGGAAATGTAACTTATCTTGTTCTTATTGATGCCTATTCCAACTGGTTGGCAATATCCACATTAAAGCATAAATCTGCTGGATCAGTAATTTTAAAATTAAAGTCAATTTTTTCAAAGCACGGTTTCCTAAATATTCTAGTGACAGATAATATGTCGTTGTGAAAGCTGGTCCTTAACATATAAATGGAAAAGTAAAATACAGAGCTTAGAAATCAAGTATCTGCGAACGATATTAGGAATAACGAGGATGGACGGGGTTAGAAACGATGCAGTGAGGGAAACACTGGAAACAGAGCCGGTTACAGAAGCAATAGAAGGCAGCCTGTTAAGATGGTATCGACATCTAATTCGGATGGAGGACAAAAGGCAAGCTAAAAAGTTGTGGCAAGCAAGAATGGAATAAAGGCAGAAGAGAGGACGCTCATAGAAAACATGAGACGACAACATTGAACAACCTTTACGAAAAAGAGGGATGTGATGTATTCTTATACACCTTCAGGTATATAAGGTTAAAGATTATATATATATATATATATATATATATATATACATATATATATATATATATATATATATATATATATATATATATATATATATATATATATAATAGAAGAATTTTATATACATAAAAGATTCCCCGAATGGAAATCGAACCCATGTCCTCTCGTTGACTAGACGAGTGCTCTAGCAACTGAGCTACAGGGGTTATGAATTCCATTTGATAGAAACTTAATATGTATATATTTTGATAACAGGATATTGTGTTAACTTACATGGTAACAGTTACTACGTGTACTATCATGAATGCTGATTCAATAAAATGACCAAGGATTATATATATTTTTATGTATATATATATATATATATATATATATTATATATATATATATATATATATATATATATATATATACTCGCACTCGCTACAGCTGAAAATTTTATACCGTCAATCTTCCCGAAACGCCTTATATTTTGTTCTACAGTTAGATTGCTCTAATTCAATAGTGGTAATTCGATCTACAATATTGACGATTCCCAAAAGTACTTTAAAATGAAACTGAAATGAGATATAGACAGAAGAAAGCACCTCTTTTTTAATAGTAATAAATAATATGTGTGTGTGCATGCGCGTCCGTGCGGGCGTGAGTGCATGCGTGCGCGTGTGTTAAGCACGTGTATTTAGCACGTGTATTTGAGTTTTGTTGTTCATCGTTGAAAATCTTCATAGGTGGGTTCCAAAGAGTTGTCGCTTGCAATACTATCAATATTTCTATGCATCCTATTTACAGAAAAGCAGCTTATACTTATTGACGCAAATTTCTCATATCTCATAAATAACACGAAACAGCAATACATGTGATTGTACAAAAATAAATAGACGAGTGTTTTCTCTACCACAATTAAATGCAAAACCCATTTTCCTTCTATATTGGTTAGTACATAGCGTACAAGTATTTTAATCAAACAGTGGCAATGATTCCAGTATGTGAAAGTGGCATTCAGTTTAGATTTCACATCCAGAAAAATCGGGTAGTTTTTACATAGTTTTTTAGTTTGATGTTCGTAAAGAGTATCACTGCCTGACTCGTCTAGATCAAGATCTTCAATTAATGACATTATTGATGTAAATACGGTCATACGGCATCACATAAAAGTTTGTGTGATATAACAGCTCTACGGGGTACCCCTTAATACATCTTGTATTGTCGGCATGCACAAATGCTTATAAGTATATGTGTAACGCCACACTCTATTAATGCAAACATCTAACATACATAACCAACTTTGGTTGCATGGAGAATTTTCGTTCTTTACAATTGGTTTTTCACAAGCCAGCACTTTATCTGATTTTTTTCATAGTTGAATACACGCTGCTTTGATTTGCCGAAAGAACTGGTATTATGAGGCAAAACTGAACATTTGTTACAAGTAATGCAGATGAAAAGGTTGCTTCAATAAATGGTGTACAGTCTGGACAAACTGCATTTTTAGGAATGAAATTGTTTAAAACGTTTTTTATTACGTATTCTATGAATCCTAATTATTTGTTCATTTACAGCGATTGATGATACATATTTCTTTTAATAATTGTGGTCCTGAACAGGGTAAGTTTAGCTTAACATGCTAAAGCACTCAGTAACACTTACGAGGATGGATAGGGGGATATTCAATTGCCACGAAATGATTTGCCCCGAGATGGTATCAATGAATGTAATTTAGAAGCACAACAGTCAACAACCATTGGAATATGCAAAGTACAAAGAAAGAATTGAAATGATTCTTGTATGCTTAAGGGGCTGTATGTCAGAAATTAAGGACTGTTATATATAAGCTTAATCGCTATTCTTTGAATACGATCAACGATATCGAGAGCGTATTGGAAAGCACCAACCTACAAGGGACAATTATATTCTAAATGAGGTTGAATTTAGGCCTTATATAACAGAAACACTTTTCGGGAGGTAAAGTACTGCTTAGATCTGCACAAAAGGCCTATTTTGCGAGCAGCTGCTCTAGTAGCTGGCAGAAGATGGTCAATCCATGATAGATTGAAGATACGGTCATTCCCAACATAATAATAGTTAGCATTACATTTAAGTAGATTATTACTTCCCTCATTGGATACGTTAAAATCTTTGTTGATTGAAATGGCTAATTCTTTAACGTCTTGATTTGAGATAGAAGGTGGATTAGTATTATGAGTAGACTGAGATGAACAATGAAAAGTGCTGCCGTCAGCAAAGCAATGGATCAGATTAATCGTTGAAGAAATAAGATCATTTATTTATAACAGAAAAAGCGGAAGCGCCTATAACTATCCTTGTGGCACGCCCGCGTTAATACTTCTTTTGTATTCGTCTGGGAACACAGTTGATAAGCGTATCAGTTAACCCAAACGAGGTTAATTTGTCAAATAAACACTTATGCCAAACCTGGTCCATATTTTCTACTAATTTGAACTGCTATTGTTCTTCAATATTCGGTGGTTATTTACTGTGGGAATTTGCACATGGAACGCTTTGTAATTATTCGGCATTTCATGTTGTATTAGTCTGCAGTTCAAACATAGTTTTCTACCACTACATTTAGTGAATATACTACACACCCAACAAAATAAAATCAATATTTTTTTTATCCAGAAATATAATTACACGATGTCATTAACAATTCACTAATTTAACGCACCAGAGCTGAACAAAAAAAAAGAAAGTAGTTCATAAGAATAAGTAGATAATGAACATAGAAGTACGTTACTAATAAAGTATACTAATAATTAGAACAGTTTGTACCCAAGCAACAGCTACTTGTAAGCACGAACATAACAATTCTACTGCAGACTTGTCTCTCCAAGAATTGCGGTTTTTTTTTTTGGTTAGTATGCTCATGCTTATGGTTAGTATGCTTATTATTCTTTGCTTATATTGTTATCGTAGACTGCTCAGGATTCCCCCTCTTCAGCCCTGGTCATTCCATTGTTGTTGGTGTTGCGCTGTTTTTGTAATTGTGTGGTTGACAATCATGAATGTATTATTTTTGGTGTAAAAAAAAAGAGAATTAATTATTCTTGATGTGTTATTGGTGTAAAAAAAAGGATTAATATCAGTTTGAATATTTAGGTTTAGGTTTGCGTGTGGTTAAGTGTATAGGGTGAAGTGTGATTGATTCGTTGGCCGGTGTCCTTGCGTGGTCGTTATCCAATTGACGGGGGGATGCGGAGTGCATATGGGGTATTGTCGAGGGCCTCTTCTATCTCCTCTGGGATGTCGTCCAATAATTGGGTTAGGATCGCGGGAGGGTGTTTAAATTTGCGCTTGGGTTTTTTGCGCGGGAATTTGGGAGGTTGGTAGGTGTAGGAAGTTGTGAGGATTTCTTTGGTTGGGATGGTGTCGCCGAAAATTCTTTTGTGTGTAAAGTTTTTCTGGAGTGTTTGGATTCTGTGTGTGATTGATGGTATGTTTGCGTGTTGTGTTGTGAGGTCGCTGGGGTACCTGAAGGGTAGCCCGTGTATACGTCTAAAGATTCGGCGTTCACAGGATGCTATATCGGAAAGGTGGTTAGGGTTTATGTTTGTGTAAATTGCTCCTCGGAAATCCATAACAGGGCGGATGTAGGTTTTGTATGTGTGTTGGAGTGTTTTGGGGTGGCAACCTCTGATTCGACCCCGGAGGGCGCCCAGTAGGTTTGCACGGTTTCTAATTCTGTTTAGTGTTTTCCTGACATCGGGGAGCCAATTGAGTGTTCTCGTGAATAGGATGCCTAGATATGTAATTTGGTCTTGAAGGGGGATTCTCTCTTGGTTTATGGTGATCGAGACATTTCTGGAGGATAGGTTTGGGAATTTATCTTCGACGTAGTTAGGGTGGTGGAAAAAGATGGCTTGGGTTTTGGAGGGGTTAATAGTGACTCTCCACCGGTTGGCCCAGTTGGAAAAGTTCTGAAGGGTTTTGGAAATGTGGTTGGAGGCCGTTTCGCTGTTCCGATTAACCGACCAGAAGGCGGTGTCATCTGCAAACTGCGCGACGACTACTCCGGGTTGGGTGACTTGAGGGATGTCTGAAGCGAAGATGGTGTAAAGGATGGGGGCTAAGGCAGAACCTTGCGGAACACCCGCTGAGGGTTGGAAAGGATCTGAGAGGTTTGTCCCTACTTTCACCCTCACCGAACGATTGGTCAGGTAGGAAAGCAGGAGTCTGGAGAAGGTTTCGGAAATGTTCAGGTTTCGGATTTTTTGAAGGAGACCGGCGTGCCAGACCCTGTCAAATGCTTGCTTAATATCCAAGAACACAGCCAGATTGCATTGCTTGTGATTGAATGCTCTGGTGGTTTCGGTAAGCAGCTTCAACAAGGGATCGTGACACGTTCGGTTTGGACGGAAGCCGAATTGGCTATTAGGAAGAAGGTCGTTAAATTCTAGGTGTTCCCTGAGCCGCCTGGCTAGAATTTGCTCGAAGCATTTTCCGAGGCAAATCAGGAGGGATATGGGTCTATAGGAATTAGGTGAGATTAGGTCGGCGTGAGGTTTTGGTATCATGACGGTGGAGGCCGATTTCCAATCCGTCGGGAAGTGTGCGAGGGTTAGGCATCTGTTATAGATATTTGCAAGAAGTTGGAGGCATGGGTCGGGTAAGTGGCGTATGATTATTCTATTCAGGCCGTCGTGGCCTGGGGCTGAATTTTTGCCTTTTTTAAAATAAATATTGATTTGATCGGCCGTAATTGGGGCATAGAAAGGACTCTGGTTATCTAGTAGGGGTTCGGGAAGGTTAAGGTTTCGGAATTCCTCGAGGCGGTTCTCGAGGAATTCCTTGAACACAGGATTGAATTGGGGATCATTGGGGGATTGAAATGTGAATTGGAGGTGCTGACCAAAGAAATCGGCCTTTCCTTGGTCGGAGGAGATTAGGTTGCCCTGGGGGTCGGTTAGATGGGATTTCGGGTTAGCTTTCCTTCTGGTCAGTCTATCAAACTGTTGCCAGAAGCGTTTACCGTCACGATAGTCTAACTGGGAAGTGGCTTTATCCCAGGAATCTTCTGTGTGTTTATTGGTTTCTCACCTGATTAAGGCGTTAAGGCGGTTGTATTCGGTTTTGAGAGCCGGATCCCTAGATCTCAAGAATTGACGATAGATTTGTCTCTTCTCTTTGATCCAGTTCACAATGTGTCGTGGGAGCGGTTTTTTTGAAATGTCGATATTTTTAAGCGGAACTGAGGTGTCGACCGCTTCCGTAATTACGGAGGTTAGGTCCCTAACGGCTCTCTCGAGATCTTGGGTGGTTTGAAGTTCGGGTGAAGGAAGATGGTTGGAGATGTGTTCGGCGAACACATTCCAGTCTGCATTGGAAAAATCTTTAATGATTGTGTTTTGAGGAGGTATTGGGGGAGCTGGACAAAATGAGGTTTTGACCAGAAGAGGAATATGATCGGAAGTGATTGTGGTGCCTAGAAAGCACTCACGGTCGAAGTAGTGAGCTATTGGTTCTGAAACTATTACATGATCTATTATTGAGGCACCTAGGTGGTCGAAATACGTGGGTTGTGTATTGACGATCCTCAACAAAGGCAATTGCAACAGAGCAGATGATAGTCTGTTGCCGTTTCCATTTGTTGCGGTGTCACCGAATTGAATATGGCGGGCATTGGAGTCACCTAAGATGACTGCATTTGGGAGGCTAGAGGCATACACTAATAGGTCATCGGAAAGTGTATTGTGGCCGGGTGGATTGTAGTAGGATATGAATACTATGGGAGTTCGGAAGTGCACCGTTGCAGCAACACATTCGAGTTGCTGCAGGTGCGCGTGTAATTGAAATGGAGTGGAAGGGAAACAGTTTTTGATTAGGAGGGCGGTTCCATGCGCGCTATCGTTACGGAAGGTATTATAGGTGTTAAATTGTAGTGTGCATTTGTGTGAAAGTTTGGTCTCAGTTATTGAGAGGACGTGAACATTGTGCGTGTGAAGGAAGTGTTTTAGTAGAGAACGTTTCCGGCGAACGCCCCTGGCATTAATGGTCCCTGTTATGATATCCATTGGGAATAAAGGCGTTTAAGGAAGGGGTTGGCGGACTACGGCGACCTTCCTCCGCGTACTGGCTACGCAGACGTTGATCTGCCGTTGGAAGAAGTTGAGGGATAGGGATTGGAGGGTTCGGAAAACACGGCGTTGGTGGGTGGGAAACAGGTCTAGGAGAGCGTTTGTGAGGACTTGGATAAAGGATTTGATGGAGACGGGATCGGTGTCGGGGATAGGCTTGAGGTGGATGGTGTCTTCCGAGTCAGACTCGTCAGACATGATGGGATCGAGGATTGCCATCTGTGACGGAGAACTGGGAGGTTCCCGCCGCTTCCGGCACTTAAAGGAGTAGGTTGGGTGGGCATCCCCGCAGTTGCTACACTTCGGGGTTGTTGCGGATTTGCAGGACGTGGATCTGTGGCTTCCGCCACAGAGGGGACAACGGATGGTTCGTGTAGGACAGTCCTCCGAGGTATGTCCCACCTGCGTGCAGGTGACACAATACATGGGGACGGGTGTAGGGATAAGGGAAGGTTCGCAACTGTAGTGTCTCCCGAACATGAACACACCGGTAGCGAATAGGAATTCTAGGGTGGTTTGGGAGGTGATGATTAGGCGGACTAGGGAGGTAGGAGTGTTGGTGGCCTTCGAGGCGATGCGCACGGCCTTTCTCACGTGAGGCAGGTCGATAGCACCGAGGATCTCGTCGGCAAGGATGTCCTTGTCCACGTGACGAATCACGCAGGAAAAGGATGGATGTCTAGGATTGGTGTTTGGTTGACGGGGACCGGATAGTTGGGTGAGTGTAAGGGAAGGTTCACCAAAATGGTGACGCAACCGTAGTTGCGTTCCATCAGGTAATGGAATGGAAGTTTGAAGGAGGCAGGTTTGGTTGTGGTTGAACGTTAAGTTCGACCACGGAAGGTTTAAGGGTTTCAGGGAGTTAAACAGGGATTTTTGGGATTTGATGGATTTCGGGATATTGCGGACGCAATATCTCGAGGATTGTGAGCGGGTGGGTAAAGGATTAAGGTTAACAGGTGTAGGACTCACGGTGGGTACAGGTGGTTGAGCAGGTGTGGGTAAGAGGGCGGGTATAGGTAAGAGAGCGGGTGTAGGTAGGAGAGCGGGTTTGTGTGTGTGTGCGGGTTTGAGTGGTTTTGTGGAGGCAGAAGAGCGTGTGGAAATGTAGGAGTGAGTGGATGTAGTGGAAATGGATGATGCATTGGAGTGGGAGCGTGTACGTGAGGAAGGTGGAGGTGAAGCGAGTGTGTGTGCGTAGGATTGTGTAATGAGTGGTGGTGTAGGTGGACGGACGGCGTCGGGGGTAGGGGACACAACTTTGACGGTAGCTCGGTGGCGACCTTGCTTAACCATCTCGGTTGCGCTTGTTAGTTATAGGTTTGAATAGGATAAGAAAGAAAAATGAAAATCTGTTTATGAAAAGGCCGGGTCTCTGCCGAGGTGCAGCCTCACACCCCGAGGAAAAAAGGCTTGGAAATCAGAGACCCAATTCGAAACGGAGGAAATTCACAGTTAAAACAGAAACAACAAAGTAATTGAATTAAAATTCTTTATTAATGATACCTATTAATTACGTTGACCTTGACCCGACGACGATCCTGCTGTTGGTGGTGTCCTGGATTGTTCTGGAGTTTTCCGCTTCTGCTGCTATATTCCGGCGGCTCCTGCTTGCGGCTAGGTTGTGGCTCCTCTACTGATGACCGCTTCTTCGTTTTATCTGTATGCAAGCAGTGACAGATCTACCTCCGAAGCGGCGAAGATCACGATGCCGGAACCGGAACGATGAGCGAAAACGCTAGGTTCTTTTTGCGAAGTTAAGCGATTGTAATGAAAATCACAAGCGCTTAGGCTGGGTAGAGGCTTACGTTTGAAGGTTCAAACTGCTCTGAGACTGCTCTGATTGCGGTCCTCTACGACCATTTAAGTAACCACGTCTCTCCCTAGCCCGTTGCGAATCCCAACGTTAGACAACGCCCTATCCCCCCTTTCCTCAACCACTGAGTGTTAAACCGTAATAAAGAGCGTTTCTAAAATTTAAGCTATAGAAAGCAACTGTCGAAATAAAAACTACGCTAAAACATAATAACCCTAGCCTTTATAATTTAATAAACAGTGATGGTGATGAAATTCATCCCAGTGAAGCCGCAATTGGATTTAATTCTTTTTTTATTAAATTTGTGAATGAAGTTATCCCCACATTATCTAACCTATTTGTGAAACATTTCACTACCAACTCACCTTTTAGATTAGAACCAATCAATTGGTTTGGTAAAAAAAAAAATTAGGGATCACCATACTTATTGACGCGAACCTGAAATGTTATGATGATTAGAGGGAATAAGAGTTCTTCAGAGGTTGAGTGAAGCTACCATTCACGTCCTTTCAAAACGTTGGAATAATTTGAGAAAATATGGACCGCCTATCTCCCGAAAAATGGCAAAGATAAGTCTACATTGGTGCAATTTTCCACCATATCAATCAATGGCTGTGACACGTATTATTCCCAATGGTTTGAACTGCTTTACACGCCTTCAATGGTTGTGATGCCATCTCTACCATTTTCGTTCACGGTAAAATTGTATTATACGGTATCCTGCAAAAAAATCTGCTAGAGCTATCAGCAGTTAGATAACAGTCTCGTGGTTCCTTGTGAATGAAACCAAACCCAAACCAAACACCGTGCAGAAATGGTTGAGGTAAAATAAAAACTCAAAATATCTATCTTTTGGGTTTTTTTAAATCATGTACTTTTCTATTTCTATTTCGATTAGAAAAATACACTATTTAAAAAACCCAAACAATAAGTATTTTAATTATGTGTAATAATCGTAAAAGTTTACACTTTCATAAAAACCCAAATGTTTGGGGATGCTTGGTGTGTGTGCGTGCATGCGTGCGTGCGTGCGTGCGTGTGTGCGTATGTGCGTATGTGTATGTGTGTGTGTATGTGTGTGCATGCGTGTGTGTGAGTATGTGTGTGCGCGTGAGCGTGTGTGTATTTGTGTCATCTAAATAAAAGATTATTTCAAAGACATTACAACTAAAATAATTTATGCAATTGAACTAAGCATTTTTAAATCGTCCTCATCGTTCACCGCTTGTGACACGGATTGTTCTCAACCGTTGGAACTGTTTTTACTCGTATTCAATGGTTAGGATACCACCTCAACCGTTGTCCTTCACGAAAAATTGAATTATACAGTGTCCTGCAAAAGAACCTACTGGAGCTGGCGGCAGGTAGATACCTGCCTCCTGTCTCTTTACGAAAGAAACAAAACGCAAGAGACCAAGAACGTCCTTCGTTATGGATCATTTATCAAATTAGTGGCCGCTGAAAAGGTAAACCTCGATCTTATGCCCCATAGAACAGACTGCCAGACACCGTGCAGTACTATTTAGATGTGTTACTGATAAGCTCGAGAACGCTATTTTAAACAGTATTTTAAATAGAGAGTATTTCATTGGTTCATTGATTTAAAAAGGCCTTTAATGTCACGTGGCATATAGCATATTATAAAATTAGGCGATTTGGGTTAAAAAACATACTTATTTTTGTTGCCAGTTCTAGAGGAAAGGAAATTTTAAGTGCGGGTAGGAAACTCTATCGATCTATCCATAGGCAAAAGCATGTATGTAGATGATCTAGTTGCCTGCGCCTCTGGTCATGTGACAAGCGATGTTACACAATGGTCACAAATAACATTTAATGCATCTGTGCATGCGGATCAAAAAGTTGAATACGGGTTTTCTCCTAATAAAACGCATTCTATGCACTTTTTGCGTTTATGAACAAGACACGGATATCTCCGCCTTCATGCTAATGGCAATACAATGAAAATTAAAAATAAAATAAAATTCCTAGGAGTAGTACTAGAATCTAAATTTTACGGGAAAGAACACATTAAAGAATTAGTAATAGACTATGAATCCGTCGTACTATCGGGAACTGGACTGACAAACTTACCAGAATACATTGCGGCTGTGCACAGGAGCACTACTTACTAGCCCTTAAGTTTGTATATAGTGAAGCAGACCTGTTACCATTGCACTATAATTTTCTTAAAAATATAATAAACTATGGCACAAAAATATGCAGTGTATAAAAACCACAAAATACTATTCGTATATACGAACCTAGAACAACAATTATGTTCGTTGCTTGTATACGGATACAGGAAAATATTAACCAAATGTACAGTGATTCCCAAATTCAATTATATACGTCAAGATTTCCAGAACAATCACCATGGATTATAAAGCAACCAGTAATATACCTGAGCTGTCTAAAACAATAAACTGGTTTAAAAACTGCAAACCTTACAATAAAGTTCTATTTACTAATTTTTCTAATTACTACAAGACGTTGATGTACCTAACTAATGCATTTGAACTATATTCATTATTTATAACTAACAAAATTCTTTATATTATTGTGCGTGAAACTAATAAGTATATTAACGTAAAGTTGCACGATGCTAAACGATCGAAACCAAAGTACGTGATTTGGAAGGACGTTGATAATGACGAAATAATTTTTTCGAGTTTTTGCTGATAATGGGAATAGTCAATGCGCCAGAAATCTTGTTATATTGGTCAAGAAAGGAAATGTACTCTAATATAAAAATTTAAAAAACCATGTCAAGACAGCCTGAAAATTCTTATATGTTTATACATTTTTCCGATAATTCGGCGGCTGACTATATAGAAAACCGTTGTTACAAATGCCGTAGGATCGTCCACATCCTAAATATGAAGTTCCAAGAAGCTTTAAAGCCGAGTCAAGACAGTTATCGATAAGCATGGTTCCGTGGAGAAGCCGATTATACTTCCGCGAATATATTCTTAACAAGACGCACAATTTACAGTGGGAAAAGTAAAAAAGTGGCAGGGACGAGACATTCCAGCTGGGTATGTATGAATATGTTGGGTGGACTGTTGGACGAAGGAGTATTATTTGAAGACAACTTTTACACATGCGCAGACTTATCAAATGATATTCTTGAAAGAGAAACCTGTTGCTTCACGAACAAGAAAAAAAAGTAGTAGCTTTAGAAGGCCACAAATGAACGACAATAATAAAATGAATGGTCAGGAAACCAGTAATAATGATCACCACCCTTCCCCACTATACCTCTGAATTAACAGAAGTGAGCTGCAGAAATAAGCAAACTAGAAAGCCGGACGTAGTATTGAATTACAATTTTGCCCAGAAAGATGCCTATTTGGCGAACCAAATGGTATCATACTATTGATGTACTGCTTCTTGGGACGACTTTACTGAACGCATAGATTGTCCACAAGATATTCTCATAGGCTTCGAAGATGACGATACTACAATCCCGTGGACAAATAATAAAACGTATGCTTCTGGAAGTGATGTTTGTGACATAACCCGCAACGCAAGTGCCAGGAAGATGGGTACACATATACTTCAAAAATATAAACAGTCTAGCAAACTAGAGAAACGATGCAGAGAATGTTACAAAAGGGTTGCTGCAGAATGCGGTAAGAAAGAAGGAGATGCTAAACCAAAGAAGGTCTCTACATATTGTGGCAGTTGTGACAGCCAATCTACAATGTGTTTGGATTGTTTAATGTGGGATACTACAAATAAATTTGTAATAAGCACCAGCTGCAGAGAAAAGTTTATGTTTTGTACATAAAGAATTATAGAACTTCTGTTCTGTTTATTTTGATCACTTGAAAAAACGTCTTTATAACATAGGCATTGATTTGATGTAATCAAGCTACCTTCCACTACAACTACACGACCCACCGGTATATCGTGCGCGTGCAACAATTATATACTCTATAGCTTTCCTGCTGGACGTATGGTGATTTCTAACATCAAACGTTCACGGAGTACCATAATATACGCTGAATATTTCAGGATTGGTGCTCGCGATACCATACTATAATGTGCCGGGGCGACCTATTGCTGGGTCCAATAAGCGCATGTCAAAACAACTGGCGACCCAACGCTGGTGCGCGTGTTGAACATCATAAAATGACTTACAGGAACGGACGTTTTTCAAATAAGTAGTACAAAGATGCCATTTGACTAAATATAGTCATTTATGGAAAATTGTGTCACTTATGTGGTGGCCATTCACTTAAATACAGGCTCCCAGTTTCTTCTTAAAATTATGGACAATTCGGACCAACAGGTCTCTGAACGTCACCGAAGCGCGAAATCAGGCTTCCAGGAAACATGCTTTGCGTATCATCGATCTGCGGGTAGTATGCACTATGAAAATCCATATTTTTCATGTTTATCTCAAGTATCTGAAGTTGTGGTCTGAACAATTTCTTCAGCGTGTGAATATAGCGTTGAGAGTTCACTGTAACTGTTATGCCATCTTCCTCAAAAAAAGTACCACCCGATTACTCCAAAAGAAGCAACTGCACACCATACTGTCACTTGTGCGGCGAAGGCAGGTTTTCATAGACGTTACGGAAATTTTGAGGGGCCAGTAGGGAAAGTTTTGTTTGGTTACTGAATCATTTAAGTTAAAATGTCACTTATTAACACTATTTAATTAGGATTATCCTCAAATAACACTTGTATATGCTTTGCGAAATCTTCTCGTAGTGTATAGTCTGCAATTTTGAGTTGGTGAACCATCTATATAATAATAGTAACAATAACATTTATTTGCCCGACAGTTTTACACCAATTACAGGACAAAATTATCAAATTAAATAGCGAGTAAAAATTATTACAGAACAAAAATAAACAAAGAAGTGTGAATTACTGGTATAGACACAATATTATAATAAAACTAAATGCAGTAAGTAGTTTTATAATGAAAAGGGGAAACATTGTTTATATTGTTTCAACAGTATTACAGATTGTATGAAATGTGTTGAAGTTAATATCTATTAAGGTGGATATTTTGTTAAGGTTAGTACACATTGTAGCTAAGGGAGAGTGGAGTGCCAAATCTGACTTGGCTCCCTTTCAGTAAAAAGTAACATTCATACGAGTAACTAACTGAGGAAAATTAAAGTTTAAAGTGGCTATTAAATAGGGTGAATCGACATTCTTATGAGCTAAGTTATACAAAAATGTTATGCCTAACAAAATTCTCCTGTACAGTAAAGATCGTTCATTTATTGAATTAAGAAGTTCTGTCTGTTTAACATTACGTTCGGGATAGTGTCCATTTATAACGTAGGGAATGTACTTTAAGAAACGTCTTGGAACTTTTTCTATTAAGTATTGGTGCTTGGGATTCCAAATTATTGAAGCGCATTCAAGCTTGGAACGAACAAATGAGTCATATAGGGCTCGGATTGCATGTATATTATTAAAATTTCGACATTGACGAAAAATAAAACCAAGCACTTTTCTAGCATTTGAACACACGTCATCAATATGATTTGAGAAAGATAACTTACTATCGAAAAAAATACCTAAATCCTTAAAAGTTTCACTTTTTTTTTAAATTTTACACGATTGATACAGTATGTGTACTATATGGGGCATTTTTTGCGAGTGTAGGAGACCACTTGGCACTTAGTTACATTTAAAGTCAACTTATTCATATGGCACCAAACCTTTATAATGTTTAAAGGAATTTGCAGTAAATCACAGTCAGAAGCCCTATTAATAATGGACAAAATTTTAATATCGTCGGCGTAAGCGAGTACACAATCCTCTAGTTTATCGATTAATTCATTTATGTATATGTTAAGCAACAAGAGTCCAAGGTTGGAACCTTGTGACACACCAGAATTTAGGTAGGAGAAGGTGTTCTAAAGTGGAATAGCGTTTAAAATGGCATACCGTTAGTATTTCTTGAGATATTGGAGACATCTACTGACGTAGTAACAAGTTTGGTTACACGAGAACAAAGAGATATTCAAACAGCCACAAATAAAAAAGATTTTGATACGCTATCCTCTCTGCTGGAGAAAAAAGAATTACTCATTCATCGTTTTCATAATAAGGATGAAAGTGGCCCTTCGGCGACCACCGAAAATAAGTAGGTAGGATCTTTGACTTGTGCCGAATGAGGTCAACACTTCACTTGCGTGTTATGCATGAACTCTGTGGGTAGTTTTGTACCACCTGCTTTAACTTTTCCAAGGAAAAACTTTTCACAACCATCAAAACTCATCATGGACAAATAATTACCTAGTTTCAAATCAGTGTATTATTAACTATTGCTTACGGACGAGCAGCAACAGTACATAACGCTACCAGTAGTTCTTTAAAGACTAGAATTAATCCATTAAACCTAAACACTTTTCCCGATGAATTTTTTGCACCTGTTGAAACAACTAAAATTTTTAATAATGGGAAACATCTTGTAACACAGGAAGTTATCATGGTGAACCAATTTGAAATTAAGTTCACGTTGAAAGAAATATCACTAGTTCCAGTAGCAGACTTCACATAAGAAAAAAAAAGAAATAGGCTCCTAGTGTTTTAACTACTGCCCCAAATTTAGAAGAACTGAAGGAAAGAGCAATTGCCAAGCAAAATATTGAAGCTCAGGAATGCAAAAAAAAATGTTTTTTACACAGCCACTGCTTGCTTATACTACAATGACCTATTTAAAAACTCCAATTCAAGGAACGTTTGGTTACAGTGTGGTTTATGTAAAAAGTGGGCCCACAGCGAATGTGAGGATAAAGCAAATAAGACAAAAATATTTATTAATGAAGTTTGTACGTAAATGATGGATGTAAGTCTGTCATTTTAAAAGCACCCTGGTCGCCGAAACGGCATAGTACGATTAAATTTCAATATTTCTTTTCGCAAAAATAATAAATTTTTGCCAAAATCTGTAACCCTTACTTCTTGACCAGTTTACGTAAAAAATAAAAGCTAATTTAAAAAGAAAGTTTGTCATTTTAGGACACCTTCGCCCATTTATTGTTATCATCATAAATCGTGAAGCCTCCATTTCCATAAAAGGATTCAACATTTTATGTCAGTGTGACTCGAATGGCGATGAAGAGTTCTCAAAAATGATTAAAAATCAGAGCAATTACTCGTAATAGCCTAATCTTTAATATTTCTATTTGAAAATAGCGATGCTACCACATCCGTCTTTTTATTTACCACCAAGTCTTTGTTATAAATTAATCTTTTAGCGTTTTACTGATTCATAGATTTAAGAAAAAAAAATATCCCTAAGCGACTAATATATTTATTTTAACATCTTCCAATATTTAATAAAAACGTCACTACCCTCACTACTATTAATATAAAAGTAAAGTGGTAGGTATCTTCCAACTTACCTGAATACAAAACTTGAGTTTCTAATGTTCACGGTTTGATGGTTGAAATAAATTGTAAATAAAGGAAAATATCGTAATTGTTTTTACAGGGAAAGTAGTTTACCCCGAAAGCGAGATATACCTATATAAACTTTGAGATACAAAAGATGTTTTCATTGCATTTTACAGCAAACTAAGAGTTGCGTATCTAAACCATCTATTGACAATTAGATGGCGTTAGCGAACTTGTATAAGCGTAAATTATAACTTCAAATTGTACTATAAACAAAAACGGCCTTAAAATTCATATTAGAATCTTAAATTAAGCAAATGTATTAATTTACAATTATAAAGAAATTACAGTCGATCAATAAAGTAAAATTACTGCACTCATTTAGAAAAATATACATTACTTACAGGACAAATGCCTCACTCGATAATGATTTTCTAATAAACTATTGAATTGCTTGTTATTAAAATTGCGATATCCTGAGATATTGCTGTACGTCCATTACTAATAAATGTTATGTAATTATGGAAACAGCAAAGGAACTAATTCAACGATCTGCCAATGACTTAACGAAGGCTATCTGGGAAAATACTGTTTAAACTAGGTACAAAAGGATAAATTATGTGTACAAGTTGGGTTTCAATATAAGTATATAAAAATACAATTGCACCTATTTTAATATAATTAATAAGATTATTAATTCTATTTGCTTTATCCTTTGCTGGTTCAAAAGGTGGCTAAACGTACTGAAACGAGTAAGGTTTGTGAAAATACGCATGAATTAAAAGAGAACGTATGCAAAAATTAATGTATATTTTTACACTTGGTAAGAATATGTTGGCAATAAAGCATATTTCGTACCATATCGTATGCATAACGTATCATTTTATTCAGAGAAATGTTTACAAGAATTTTTTGGGGTAGGTATATTTTATGAAACACGACTGATGTTACGCTTCTGACATTTGTAACGTATCGTATAACATTATTAACGATGATATTTGAACCTAGAATACAAGTACTTGAATATATAAAGATTTATTTTAAAGTAAAGATTCTCAAGGCATTATTGGGACGGCGCTTTAAACATAAAGCCTAGTCCTTGACTAGGGATATCCTGTTCGTCGCTTTATGTATAGCCTTCCTATTCTGTTGATGAAGAATACCAGCTCTGGGCCTATCTCTTTGATGGTCGTACAGGTAGTCCTTTTCCTCTTGGTCGTCCATACATACAAATTTTGGCTAGTCTCTCTTCATTCATTCTTTCAACGTGTTCTTTCCAGTTCTTTTTTCTTTCTTTTGTCCATGTTTGACCACGTCTGGTATATCACATTTTTTTCTAATGGAGATGTTTGTCTGTCTATATCTAATTACCACGTGCAGCATTGATCTTGGGACTTTCATTTTTGTTGTTCTCATTTTTTGCTTTGTCCTTTTAGTTTCTGCTTTTGTTTTGGTGGCTTAAGTTAAAATTGATCGTATCAAGGTCTTTTTTCCCCTCTATTCTCATGTATTTGTTTCTACCACTTGCAGGTGTTGTATTTTATACCAGTATTTATCAAGTAAGCACAGCTTGTTGTATCAATTCCTAGGTATTTGAAATCCATGACTTATTCAATAATGGTATTTTCTATTTGCAGGTTACATCTTCTCGGTTCCTTGAAGATTACCATACACCTCGTTTTGTTCGTAGCATATTATATTGATATTGTGCCCGCTTGTTTGGTATCCGTGTTTTGGTCTGACATCCTCTATTGTGCGGTCCATTATCAAATTGAATAAAAAGGGCTTATGGGGTCTCTCTGCTGTACCCTTTCGCTTCGTTTGAGTATATACCATTGATTATGTTTATGATCCTCGATGATTTTTCGTTTTAGGATGTCGATTATATCGCGTTTTCTAATGCGGTGGAATGCTTTAGCTAGGTGTACGACGCATAGATATGCGGGATGGTTATATGCTATTGTAGTTCTGTAGTTCCCCTGTTTTTTCGAAAGCCCTGTTGTTCCTCTGTGATCTCTATTTTCTCTTCAAGTTTGTCCCGGATGATTGCTGTAAATATTTTAGCGGCATAATAAAGTAGTGTAATGCCCCTGTAGTTGTCTGGTTTTTTGTGGACACCTTTTTTGTGTATAGCTGATTTTCCATTTTTGCGGCGCTTCTTCTTTGATAATTTTATTAAAGAGTTTTCGTAATTTTTCAGTAAGTGTTTGGTCTCCGTATTTCAACATTTCGTTGGTGATCGAGTCCGGTACTAGCGACTTTCTATTCTTTAGATTACGTACTTTGTTTCCTATTCCTTCCAATGTTACCTGAATTTTAGTAGTTAAAGTAATGTATTAAAAGAGTTTTCGTGCATACGAATTGAATTCGTCTATAATGGAATTTTTATAGAGTTGAAGGTCAAATAACGTTAGGGCATTAATATTGCGGAAAAATAGCCAGTACGATCGCGAGAGCATTACGGAAGGTTCAATTACTGTTATTATGTTAAGCTAATTTGGTGGTCAAATTGGTGTTGCAAGATAGATGTTTTCATTTTCATTAATAAACAAAATGGCGACTTGGACATTTTACAACGTAGCTCACGTTTTTATAGCATTTAATCTATATTATCGAATTTAAGTTATGATGATATGAATTAAGTCGTCCAGATATACGAATAATGAGTTTACAGATAGGGTTATTGGAGGTGTTTTCGTGAAATAGGTAAGTTACTGATACTTTTTTGTGCTCGTACCACAGACATGCATGCCTATTGCGAGAATCGTATTGGATTTTACACGTAGTGTCCTTGATGGCGGAGGGATGCCACTACTTCCTTGAGACCAGTTTTCTTAAATGGATGTAGATTCTAACAAAAGAATTGTGCACAGTTAAGTGGAATCCTGAGGTTTCAGTACAAGCCTTTGTGTAGTGCGTTTGAAACAGTAATTTCTTTATGAATTATTTAAGAAGTTGTAGGCTTAAGTACGTTCTATCGTTATGTGTTACTGGAAAAATAATTTAACTTGTCTGCAATGTCATATTGCTTATATTGTACACTCGTTCGCTTATTTTGCGCTGTAAAAAAATGGCTCCAGCGCGCGGAGTCATATTATTGTCTGGACTAAAATATTTTCATAAAATTACCTATATGACAGCACCTTCACTTTTCCATTTTACCGGTATCACGAATTTACCTACCCGAATTCACAGAAAATGTCCGTCCGCACGGTAATATTATTGGCTGTAGCATGTCAACTATTTAATTTTTCGCCAGTGTCGACAATGTCAAAAATCACCTAATTATTATTAAAATTATTAGTATTAATAAAATTTACGATACGACCGTGTATTTAGTTTTTCATTTGATTGCTATCATAAATCTACCTCACCAAATTCACTTCATCCATATTGCAGGTGAAAATGGGCAAATAACGATCAAAATACATACGATGTGATGAAAAATATTAGACTGAAGCTGTAAGAATGGTGACTGAAGATAGGTCATTTATTTATCAGACGGCCAAGAAAACGAGAGTTCCGTGGAGTACTTTGACGGAATATTTAGAGTGAAACATGAAACAGCAGCTGATACCCAAATAGTTAAATTAGGGCGATCATTTGCTTTTACAGCTGAAAAGATCAAACTGTTCAATTATATAATTGAAATAGAAGAACTGGCTTTGGTCTCACCGTTGCAACAAGTCAGACAAAACTTTCTCAATCCAGAGCGAAATAGGGCTAGTAAATGGTGGTAGGCTAGCTTCAAGAAAAGATGTACTTAGTCTTTCACCACTCCAGAAAGTCTAGAGGTTTACAGGGCGCCCATGCCAACCCTAGAAAAGTTCAAGATTTCTTCACTAAGTTGGAAGGACTCCTTGGTACTTTGGGCATCAAAGACAAGCCATACAGAATCTAGAACTGCGATGAGACGTTTCTGGATTATGTAGTCAGGCCTATAAAAGTTGTTACGACGATAGGCATACGGTAGGTTCATAAGAGGACCTATGCATAAAGAGGTGAAACGCACACTTTGTTGGGATGTGTGTGGATGTGGATACCACCTCTCATAATAATCAAAGGCGTCCGATGAAAAGAGACTACCTTCCAAATGCCATAATGAAGCTGTCTCCAAAAGGCTGGATCAGCACGGAGATATTTCTTGCATAGTTCCTTTTTCATTAAGTCTATTTCTCCTGCCCGTCCTGTAGGTATTTTAATAGACTCCATGTGTCCCATATTAATCCAGAAACCATATTCTTGGCCAAAGAAAATGGCATCCATCCAATGACATTTCCTGCGCATATTAAGCACATACTTCAATCATTAACTGTAGGGGTGTACAAATCGTTGAAGGCTCAAAGCATAAGTAATTTCATGAAGAAAAACCCTACTGAGAAGCCAAATCAGACCAACTTCCATTTTCTTCTTAACCCATCCTACATCCAAAGTTTCTGCACGAAGAACATCAAAAATGCCTTCAAGAAATATGCAAAGAGAACACATTTCTGACAAGGCACTTACACCATCCAGACTAACCAACAAAGCACATGACGATGGACCTGCTTCTCCAAACCCAACTCCATACGCATAAACAGACACTATTTTTGTCATCTCAACACCATCAGTAGCACCGCCTGAATGCCATAGAAGAAAGAGAGATTCTACAGCAAGTCAGAAGAAATACAATAAAAAGGAAAAGAATGACGACGCTGATTGAAAATGTGGTGTCTGCAGAAAAACATATTCTGAAGAGGCAAGACTGAAGAATGGCGCTAAACCGACGCAGAGCTCATATTGTGATGACTTTGAGTATGAAGATAATTATTTTGATGTTCAGTTGTTGTTGTTTGTGATCATATATTGACAGAGTGACCAAAATTTCAATAGTTTTATAGCATATTCTAAATAAGTAATTGTTTAAATCAATCTGCAGTGTTTTCTTTGTAACGAAATTACCTTCAAATTATTAGAAAATGATTTGGTCCTTAAAGTCAAAATACAACATATATGGTGTAAATATTTTAAAGTGTTACAAGGGGATACCTCGAAAACCGTTTCAATATAAGTATATAAAAATACAATTGCACCTATTTTAATATAATTAATAAGATTATTAATTCTATTTGCTTTATCCTTTGCTGGTTCAAAAGGTGGCTAAACGTACTGAAACGCGTAAGGTTTGTAAAAATACGCATGAACTAAAAGAGAACGTATGCAAAAATTAATGTATATTTTTACACTTGGTAAGAATATGTTGGCAATAAAGCATATTTCGTACCATATCGTATGCATAACGTATCATTTTATTCAGAGAAACGTTAACAAGAATTTTTTTTTGGGGTGGGTACATTTTATGAAACACGATTGATGTTACTCTTCTGACGTTTGTAACGTATCGTATAACATTATTAACGATAATATTTGAAGCTAGAATACAAGTACTTGAATATATAAAGAATTATTTTAAGGTAAAGATTCTCAAGGCATTATTGGGACGGCGCTTTAAACATAAAGCCTAGTCCTTGACTAGGGATATCCTGTTCGTCGCTTTATGTATAGCCGTCCTATTATGTTGATGAAGAATACCAGCTCTGGGCCTATTTCTTTGATGGGCGTCCAGGTAGTCCTTTTTCTCTTGGTCGTCCATACATACAAATTTTGGCTAGTCTCTCTTCATTCATTCTTTCAACGTGTTCTTTCCAGTTCTCTTTTCTTTCTTTTGTCCATATACCGTCTGGTATATCACATTTTTTTCTAATGGAGATATTTGTCTTATTATAAGTTTTTGTTATGAACGAATAAGTTCAAAGGTAAATATGTAATTAAAAATTATTATTAATTTTATTAAATACATAAATAGAAAGTTTACCTCGAGTAGGATTTGAACTTACGATCTGTACTTTGCTAGAGTACCGCGCTAACCAACTGCGCCATCAAGGTTCAAGCCCCAATCGATGTAAATTTTGTCTTTATGTATGTAGAACTGATGCAAATTCTAATAGAGATGTTTGTCTGTCTATCTCTAATTACCACGTGCAGCATTGATCTTAGGACTTTCATTTCTGTTGTTCTCATTTTTTGCTTTGTCCTTTTAGTTTCTGCTTTTGTTTTGGTGGCTTAAGTTAAAACTGATCGAATCAAGGTCTTATATTTTTTCCCCTCTATTCTCATGTATTTATTTCGAAATATTACATCTCTAACACTTGCAGGTGTTTTATATTTTGTGCCAGTATTTCTCAAGTAAGTACAGCTTGTTGTATCAATTCCTAGGTGTTTGAAATCGATGACTTATTCAATAATGGTATTTTCTATTTGCAGGTTACATCTTCTGGGTTCCTTGAAGATTACCATACAACTCGTTTTGTTCGCAGCATATTACATTGATATTGTGCCCGCTTATTTGGTTCCGCGTTTTGGTCTGACATCCTCTATTGTGCGGTCCATTATCAAATTGAATAAAAAGGGCTTATGGAGTCTCTCTGCTGTACCCTTTTGTTTCGTTTGAGTATACACCATTGATTATGTTTGTGATCCTCGTTGAGATGTTTTTTCGTTTTAGGATGTCGATTATATCGCGTTTTCTAATGGGGTGGAATGCTTTAGCTAGGTGTACGACGCATAGATATGCAGGTTGTTATATGCTATTGTAGTTCTGTAGTTCCTCTGGTTTTTCGAAAGCCCTGTGTTCCTCTGTGATCTCTATTTTCTCTTCAAGTTTGTCCCGGATGATTGCTGTAAATATTTCAGCGGCATAGTAAAGTAGTGTAATGCCCCTGTAGTTGTCTGGTATTTTGTGGACACCTTTTATGAGCAGTTGCGTTTCAGTTAGTCAAAGCTGTCAGCAGACAAAACTTTCTCAATCCAGAGCGAAATAGTGCTAGTAAATGGTGGTAGGCTAGCTTCAAGAAAAGATATACTTAGTTTTTCACGACTCCAGAAAGTCTAGAGGCTTACAGGGCGCCCATGCCAACCCTAAAAAAGTTCAAGATTTCTTCACTAAGTTGGAAGGACTCCTTGATACTTTGGGCATTAAAGACAAGCCATACAGAATCTAGAACTACGATGAGACGTTTCTGGATTATGTAGTCAGGGCTATAAAAGTTATTACGACGATAGACAAACGCTAGGTTTATAAGAGGACCTATGCAGAAAGAGGTGAAACGCATACTTTGTTGGGATGTGTGTGGATGTGGATACCACCTCTCATAATAATCAAAGGCGTCCGGTGAAAAGAGACTACCTCCCAAATGCCATAATGAAGCTGTCTCCAAAAGGCTGGATCAGCACGGAGATATTTCTTGCATAGTTCCTTTTTCATTAAGTCTATTTCTCCTGCCCGTCCTGTAGGTATTTTAATAGACTCCCATGTGTCCCATATTAATCCAGAGACCATATTCTTGGCCAAAGAAAATGGCATCCATCCAATGACATTTCCTGCGCATATTAAGCACATACTTCAATCATTAGCTGTAGGGGTGTACAAATCGTTGAAGGCTCAAAGCATAAGTAATTTCATGAAGGCAAACCCTACTTACATCTAAAGTTTCTGCACGAAGAACATCAAAAATGCGTTCAAGGAATATGCAAAGAGAACACATTCGTGACAAAGCACTTACACCATCCAGACTAACCAACAAAGCACTTGGCGATGGACCTGCTTCTCCAAACCCAACTCCATACGCATAAACAGACACTATTTTGGTCATCCCAACACCATCAGTAGCAGCGCCTGAATGCCATAGAAGAAAAAAAGATTCTACAGCAAGTCAGAAGAAATACTATAAAAAGAAAAAGAATGACGACGCTGATTGAAAATGTGGTGTCTGCAGAAAAAAACATATTCTGAAGAGGCAAGACTGAAGAATGGCGCTAAACCGACGCACAGCTCATATTGTGATGACTTTGAGTATGAAGATAATTATTTTGATGTTCAGTTGTTGTTGTTTGTGGTCATGTATTGACAGAGTGACCAAAATTTCAGTAGTTTTATGGCATATTCTAAATAAGTAATTGTTTAAATCAATCTGGAGTGTTTTCTTTCGTTCACAACCTTACCTTACCATTCTCACCTAATTTATCTGTCTTTGTAACGAAATTACCTTCAAATTATTAGAAAATGATTTGTTCCTTAAAGTCAAAATACAACATATACAGTGTGAATATTTTAAAGTGTTACAAGAGGATACCTCGAAAACCGTTTGAATTTAAAATGGAATTTTAGGATATTATGTTATAATGACATCTTAATTAAAGTTTTATGACACACAATTTCGTAAGGGATGGGGGTGACATTAACATTTCAAATTGAATAATATACCTTTTTTGGCAAAAATTGAAACCGCGGAGTCAGTTATGTACTACTAGTACAAAAAATCATCAAATTTGTTTGAATAGCTGAATGTTGACGAAACAAGGCTTTCAATTGCTCCTCTCCTTTAAGCGTCTGGGCGAAGTCGTCTTATTGAAATCCGATGAAAGAGGTGAACTATAGAACAGTAATCTATTTACCAACAAACTCTAGCTACTAAATGTCTCCTATATGGCTCGTTCAATAGTTTTACGTTCAAGTTATTAAACAATTCCTACAAAACAACGTTGTGTCGCAAATTGGAAGTTATTCAACTGCTTAATGAGCCTTTGATAAAACCGTAACCTCTTTCCACAACAACAAATGCTCGTAAGTGTTGTATCCCTGAAACCGGATGTTGTCACAGAAACAGATTTTTTACTTCGAAATGCACTAAGGTACCGAACTACATGAATTGGTGTAAAAACAAGAAGTACGTTCAAGTACCTTCACTCAATATACGTCCTCACGATACACTTTCATCTGCGTAAGAACGATATTTTGCCATTACCAAAGGAACAATGATAGATCAGCCAAATTGCAAGAAGCGGGCTGGTGCTGTGTTAAGCCCATATGGTATAGAGTGGAAAGAAGAAAAAGAGAAAGAAATGGAAAGTAACGGAAAATTAAATAAGAAATGAAGTGGAAGACTTTAGTGAAGGGGGCAAAAGTAAAAAAGTTTACAGTGAAACAGAACAGAAAAGATGGGGGAAGATGGGCGATGCAATTTTTAGAACAATCAGTGATGTACCACCGATCGCCCTACTTTAATAAATATTTTTCTTGCTCGAAATAACAGGGCGGGTTGGTATGGTGTTCCGGCTGTCATCTCTGTCGTCATGGACCTTATGCAGGTAGTGAAGATGAAGCCTTTTGCATGAGTTGTCTTAATTTAAAATTTGGAATAATCTTGTGTTATACATGTGGCCACTTTTCTCTTCCTAGGTGAGCCATTTGCAAAATTTTGTAAAAAAAGACTACGTAAAATATAAGATAATACAGAATATTTCATTGTATTATGGGATTTTACTTAAAATCAGAGAAATACGAATGAAACTTCAATTCAATGTATTCAAATGTGCCATTAATATATTTGAACGTTTTTCTAATGCTGTTTTTCGTGCGTTTTTAACTTTCTAGCATTTTTGAAAGAATTCTGGAAACATCAAAAAATACATTGCTCACTAATTCCAGTGTGATCTAATAAAACATTTCATGGATTGCTAGAAACATCATAGAAAACATTTTTTACTAGTTCAAGTGCGACCTAAAAACGTTTCATACATTGCCAGATAGCACACGGGTTGTAAATGTATAATTAATAATTTGCACTAAAAATTCCGCAGGTTAAGACGAACATTACACATATTTCTAGAAGACTAACACGTCGTCTGTCGCGTAACCTAAATTTTAGACCGAATAACATCCGCTTATTTTTGGCGCATCGCATATTGTAGCAACATGCTACGTTCGACTGGGTAAAAAAATTTAAATTTTGTTGTTGCCAAGCATTCTAAATGTTTTTATGAACTTGTAAATAGTCTTCGTAGAAAAAAAAATTCTGAACAAGGATAAAAACCAGGCCAACTTTATCAACGTACGTTTATGTCTATTTACTAAAATAGCCCATTCCGTATAAGATAAGGTGTACTCATTTTCGTCGGTTTCCGAAAATGATCCGGTGTTTCCCTTCAAACGGTTTTGTTCACATTCCACTCTGGTATGAACGTCTTCTTTCATGCATTTCAATTGATCATACTACGCATTTTCTACACTAGTCGTTTAGATTTTGCTTACAATTGGCAAATGTTGATCACTAAGCGTTAATGATCGAGATCCTGATCAAGATCCTTCAGTGTAGGTATCTCGTCTATTTGTCATTTTCTATTCTAACAGTAGATTAGAATAACGACCTCTTTGCTTGCGGAAATCTTTAAATGACTATTTTCCTTTTCATGATTGCAGTACGTTGTACGTGTTCGACTCCTGGTTACATATTTGTATCTTTTAACTTTCCAGCCCACCTGGTACCTTGACCTTTTGGAATACTAAACTGCAGTAACCATCGTGATCGGTTGCTAAAAAATATTTGTGTATGTAGGAAATTTTTGAGTTTAACAACGGGCAACAGCTGTCTAAGACTGACGCAGTAATTAGATTTATTCAGTTATAGTGAAATACCATGAACCTCAGTCAAAGCTCCAATCCAGCATGCTAGTAGAGATGCTTCATGCTCAGACTTGAAAACAAGTTTGTACCAGTAAGGGTACTAAGGCTATATCGATTCTTGGCAAGAGATAACTGTTCTTGTTTGTTTGACGACGATATTCGCGTTTTCTACTAGCTCATTTTCGAATAAAACACCTTGATAACACGCTGCCACCAATATGGTTGTTATTATGACCCCCGTAGGATATCATTCATGCGAGTAAGTACAATCTTCTCGCTTCGTTTTTTATGAGCGACATCTACACCACGAATTTCAGAAATCAATTCTGCTTTTAAGTGCATCAGGTGGAACTGTAGTTCTCTTTGTGTCTATTAACATCGAGCACGTCGTCCAGATTATTGTGACATTGACATACACAATATTTGCCTGATTATTATTATTGTTATTATTATTATTATTATTATTATTATTATTATTATTATTATTATTATTATTATTATTATATTATTATTATTATTTTTTTTTTATGTCTTTAAGGCATCAATTGCTGTGGTTTTGTGCCTTTATTCTTTGTTTTGCATGGTACTACTTACTATCTCTTCTATTTGTCTACTAAGTTGTAAACGTTCTCTATTTTCGTTATACAGTGGGCAGTCGATAAACAAGTGTTGTAATGTGATGTGTTCGTTACAGTTTCACATATCTCTCTTGGAGCTTTTCCTAATAGGTGTAAGTATGTGATGTTTGTGTGACCAATTCGAAGTCTTGTCATAATCACTCCTTCTTTTCTGGTTAGATTAAACTGATTACGCCAAACAGGTAGTCGTGTTCTCTGCTGATTAAATGCAGTATTTCTTTCGTTCCAGGAGTCATGCCGTTGTATTTCAATTTTGCTTTTAATAAATGTTTTTAAATCACTTTGTATAACGCTCATTTCGTCTATTGTAGTGAAGTTTTCCGCTTGTTTTGCGGATGTATTTATACAAGTATTACCGTGTATGTCAACATGTCCTGGTACCCGCATTAGGTAGATGTTCTTCATTTCATCAGATTCCAAGTGATAAAGTTGGTCTCTGATCATATTTAATAAAATGTGTTCTTCATTACTTTGATTCTTGATGGCTAGAAGGGAACCTAATGAGTCACTACAAATAATGTACTCCTCATTTGCTTTGTGTCGGCATAAAAGTAAAGATTGCCAAATGGCGTATAATTCAAGTGTTTGTATGCTGTTTATGGGGTTGTGTGACCAGTTATGGCATTCGCCGTCAAAGAATATTGCGCTTCCAGTTCCAGTTGATGTCTTAGCCGCATCTGTGCATATGGTTTTAGCCTGTGGGTGTGCTTGCATTATTTTTCTTGCATGCAATCGGTATAGTGCTGGCAGCATTGTATCTTTTTTCATTGTTGTGAGGTCTACCCAGGTTTACCCAGGGTGGTATTTCAGGTTTTGTGTGATAAAAAGTGGAGGTAGCTCAATTTTCAAGTCGGAGATTAGTTTTAACCCTCTGATATAGTTACACAGTTGGTTTTGTCGTCTAGCGCTTAGTGGTGGTATTCCCGCATCTTCAAATATTAAGCGCAGGGGGCTCGTACGGAAAGCACCAGCCGCTATGCTGATTCCTTGGGCATGGAAACGGTCTAGTTGTCGCAGAGGTGTTGTCCTTGCAGATGAATAAACGACGCTATCGTAATCTATTATAGATAATATCCAAGCTTTATACAAGTGTATTAACAATTTTCTGTCAGAACCCCAGCTTATGTTACCCATACATCTCACAAGGTTAAACCTCTGTTGGCATTTGGTCGCATGTTTTAGATGCTCCTTAGAGTACAGTTTCTTATCTAGTATTACTCTTAGTATTTTCAAGCTTTCTACTATAGGGATGTTAGAATCTTTTAAAACTAATCGTGGTTCATCATGGTGTCTTAGCCTGCAGAAGTGGATGGCAGATGTTTTGCTTCGAGATAGCTGCAAGCCCATTCCTTCTATTTTATTTTCTATTTTCTTGTCTGCTTTATTTAAGTTTGATTGTATACTCTCCATTGAACTGTTTTCGTAAAAAAATGATTAAGTCGTCTACGTAAATGCATTTCCGGATTCGAGGTTGAATCGATGCAATTAAGTCATTTATCTCAATTAGAAATAGTATACAGTTAAGTACAGATCCTTAGGGGATCCCGTCTTCTAGAATACGGGTTTTTAAAGTTTGATTTCCAAAGCGTACTATGAAACTGCGATAGGACAAAAACCTTTTTATTATTTGAGGTAAATTACCTTTTATGCCCCATTGATGGAATTTTTTAATAATACTGTACCTCCACATAAGCTCATAGGCTTCGTGTATATCGAAGCTAATGGCAGCAGTATGAGTTCTTTTTAAAAAGCTTTCCAATATAAAGTGTTCCAAATACACTAGTTCATCTAGGGAGGACTGCTGTTTTCTAAAACCCACTTGATGTTTTGATATTAAATTGTTTTTTTTCTATATACCAGGTTAGTCTGTTATTAATTAGTAAATATAATGTGGCTCACTTTTGATAATAATAATACACCTTCCCGTACAGATTGTGCACATCGAGATCAATGGTTTTCAAGGTCATCGTATACATTGTCTGCATCATGATATATTCCTCAAGGTCAAGGTCATTGAAATAACTAGAAAAGTTACTAGACTGGTTTTCAAGGTCATTTGGGCCCCCTTGCTTATCTTCAAAGTCATCCATGCTTGCACACGCCCTTTGTTTCAAGGTCACACGCTCCATACATCGAATTATATTTCTCAAGGTCATTGAAATTACTATATTTGAAAACGTCACTAGAAAAGTTACTAGATTGTTTTTCAAGGTCATTAAAGCAGATTGTGCAGCTCAAGGTCAATGGTTTTCAAGGTCATCGTATACATTACCTGTATAGAGGTATATTCCGCAAGGTCAAGGTCGTTGAAGTAATTAGAAAAGTTAATTGGTTTTTAAGGTCATTGGCGCTCGCTGCATATTGTCTACATCAAGGTAAATGGTTTTTTAAGGTCATCGTATACATTACCTCCATATATTCGTCAAGGTCATTACATTGCCTATGTCAAAGTACAAGGTTTTTCAAGGCCACGTTCCGTGCATGTCTTCAAGTCCAGGAAATATTCAAGGTCACCAATCAATTCTCTGAGTGAGTGTTAATTTGACACAACATTTTCAAGGTCACGCCTCCTATCAGTTCTAGGAAGTTCATTGACCTCTGTCTTAAGCCCTGAGGTGTTATTACAATTCTCAAGGGGTATCATACAGATTGCTGTCTATGCTAAGCATGTTTCAAGGTCATCAAGCAATTCTGGGAAGGTTACTTTGTAAGGTCACGCCTCCCAGCAAAGTGCACTGACCTCAAGTGGTTCTGTTCCCCAAATACAGATTGACGCAGGCAATGATATGACCTTGAAAAACCATATACTTAGACATAGATGTGTACAATGACCATAATCTTGAAAAACCATG
>JARFJB010001659.1:0-14851 GCA_036346205.1 Vesta saturnalis
ACACTTCACTCTTTTCTTTTCTTTTGCCTTATTAATTTTACAACAAAGAAAATGCTCTGACAGTGTTGTCAGAAGTAACACAAATACGTGATTCATATTTGGGCGTTAACAATATGTTTAAAAGGCCAAACATGTAATACACATTTCTCTCATACATTAATAAAAGTTTCGGTCATGATCAAATGTAAGTAATAACTGGTAAAAAGAAGACAATATCTGTCACTATCTGCGTTTGACACTACCGTAAAAGCACCACTTATAAAGACACTTCCAGCAATTTAATTTGTCAAAACAAACGTACGACATTAACTGCAAGTTATAACATTAAGAGAAAAATAAGTAAAAAGCAGTTTAGCTACACATGAACACAAAAAACACCAAACATGTGGCTCTTTAAAACGAATCATGCCGGTTTCTTTAACTAAATAAACAAATAATAATGCAGATTAAGACACACAACAGTAAAATTGCACTGGTGATAATAAGGTAAAGGCAAGGACAAAAGAAAAAAGACAAGGAATTTACACGTATGCAATTGTTTAGTGACTAAACTAAAGCACAAAATACATACGTAAAATTACAATAAATTACATATAAAGAGAAATTAGTTCGCAGGCAAACAATTCTACTTAAACAAACTGGCACAAAAAAAACTCATTAAACAAAGTTGTAAATAAATCATAACATCGTGACCGATGTACAAGTTTGAGTGCGTTAGAAAAATACAGCGCCCCTTTCTCAGGTTACACATTCATGTATACAACAATAAAAATAAAATTGGAGGTTTTTAATGGTCATCTGGACCTGGGAGTATGTACACACTCGGCAATTGCTTATTTACAATTATAACCAAGAGGAATCCTACACCCGCTCCTCCAGGCTCACCTCTACCCAAATATAAATATAAACAACAATGCTAATTCACCCAAATACAAGAGTGAGGGAGCCCTGTACTGTCTTATTTTGGCAGATTTCAGCTTAATGAGCCCGCGTGCGGATGAGATACCTTTGCAAGGCAGTGCTTGATATTTAATACGTTACATAAGCTTGTAAAATTATTTATTGCGAGCCTTCATTTATATAAAAATACCTACTTACACTTGAATGTATTCCCTTTAGTTAAACACTTTACCACCAACACGACGAGTTAAGATAAATTTACATTAAAACACACTAAAATAAAAGAACGAATTAGCGTTTTAGTTTTGCTAAAAGGTACACGACAAAATGTTTATTAGACCGAACGGCTTACAAAGGGAGTTTGTAATTAAAACAAAAGCAATCCGGTTCAATCAAACAACTTCCTTTTCCTCCTATTTTAAACTAACTATATTTACTCCCGAAAATCAACCCCCGTTATTGCAAGTAATAATAAAAAAAACGAAATTATTTCGTGGGAATATTTTTTGCATCCCTAACAGAACGAAATCTTAATTTTAAAAATATGCATTCGTGCGTAACAAACCCTACATTTAATATCACATTTACTAGTACCAAACAAAGAGGTCTTTGATTGCAGTGTGTACCAACGTAGTAATTAATTATTAAACTAGTGACATTTTTACATCAAGAATGGGCGCATAAGAATTTCCAATGATTCGAAGCGTACACTTGCTAGTTAAACCCCAACATGTGTTTTTCAACCCTTAGCCAAATATCAGTTACATACATTCCCACATTTCTTACATAAAAATACCTAAAATAAAATATTCCGAAAACATTAGCAAATTACGACGTATTATCAAGATATTAAAAATCCACTAATTATCTTTTCTATCGCGGTAACAATGGCGATTTGACAAATGTTTATTACAATAATAAAATTTTTGTGGTCCGCTACCTACAGAACGCCCCTTTGAAAGCACGACGATGTCGTCCTTCGCTACTTCCGCTATGAACTAGAACCATTAGTACTAAAACAAAACTTAATTAGTAACCAACTTAACTAGTAATGTTATAATTCCCCTTGATAGAATCCATTTCTTCATCCAATAAACGGTACACGTCCGGGTAGGGTTTGGCTATAATACGAAAGGGGCCGGAAAATAGGGGGAGAAACTTTGATATTTGTTTCCTGGGGGCGTCCGAAATATTACTTTCCTTAAGTAAAACGTAATCTTCGATACACAGTCTGTCACCTTTTTGATTGAAACCTCGTACTCGCGCTCTTGCACTTCTGTCCAAATTTTGACAAAGTTTATTCCAAATCACCGCCTGCGATACACTGGCGGAAATGGGCAACATGACTTTTTCGGTGGCGCTTTTCAACCCCTCGTCAGAATTTTCAACCCCGTGGTATTATTTTCAACCCCGAATTAGTGACCTTTTGGCTGAGGGTCGGTTTTTTTTCGAGGGCGTTTTTCAACCTCTTGATGTAATTTTCAGCCCTTCACGGTGTTTTCAACTCTAATTAAGGCCTTTTAGGCTGTATTAAGAGCCTTTTTGCCAGTCTACCCCCAGTCTTTAGGGTTGTGGGAATGGTCAGGTTACATTTTCACCCCTAGTTAAAGCCTCAGTCCCTGGAGGTTAGGCAAAGGCGTGCGCATACAGTGTTCTGATTGGTGGGCATAGGGAATGGTCATGCCGCCTAGTTTCTGATTGGTGTATGGAGTCCGCCCCCCTGGTTTCTGGTCGGTTTGTCGACCACGTCGATTAAGGCATTTATAGCGGGAAAAACGTCATTACCAGAATCTTACAATAATGGCCCAACAGAAAACGTACCAGAGAACGAAATCAATATGCTCAGAACAAGAGGAGAGGAGAGAGCAGTAGACCACTCAAAGTGAGAACACAGGAACATAAGAACAACGTCCGCAAGGGCGAGACAGAAAAATCTAGACTCGCCGAACGTGTCGGGAACGAAGACCACCGTATCCAATGGGAAGGGGAAGGGAAGAGAACACAACTCGTCGAAAACTCAAAGAAACCACATACATCGCACTAACAGAAAATTCAATAAGCCAAGCTAGTGTGGAAATGAAACCCATATGGATCCAATTCCAAATTCTAAAAATATATATTGGATTATTCAGTGGCTCAGCGGTAAAGGTGTCAGACTAGTAAGTGAAAGGTACCAAGTTCCAATCTGAGAGTACTCAAGTGCTTGGGAAAAAATTATATATATATATATATATATATATATATATATATATATATATATATATATATGTTGTTTAATCTTTGATCTGTAATAAAAAAAAATTACAACTGTTAATTTTTTTTCTAAATTGCAATGTCAATGGACCGTTAACAATACAAAATACTTCTAAAATATTTCTGTAAATAAGCTTCTAATCAAAATTTTTCAAGAGCCATTTCTTTTTCTAAAGTGAATTTAAATTAAAAAAAGACTTTCAGATTTGAAAAAAATGCAGTGGCGTAAAAGATATGGAGGGAACAAGGGGGGCAATCCTAAATATCTACGCCACTGGATGACGTCTACAAAACCTGAAATAGCCAAATTGAAGATATTTGTTTGTTTATTGTTCATGCCAAGTTTCATGAAAATCGGTTTAAATTTACACGAGTTATAACCAAAAACTAATATTTCTTTAAACTTTGACACCCTGTATCTTTTAAACGAAAATTCATTTTGAGTTGAAAATATTTTCAACTTATATTTAAGAGAGGAACTTCCCCTTCAAGTTTAGCGCAATATCACTGAATCGCCCTGTATATTACAATTATAAGACAGCATAAAAAATGTATACAAAGGGCAAGTACAACAAGAAACATTCCCGCGGGGCGCGAATAAAAGTAATTCGGCAAAACACAAAAAAACTAACACCTAAAAAGAAAAAAATGTCAATGAGAAGTAATATCAATTATTTCTTCTTGCGTAAGCATCACCAAATACATATATATGAATGACAATATTAAAAGTATTATTTACTGCAGGTGCAAAATTCTGATTTACCACAATTCAATTTAAATCCAACTAACTTTATTACTACAATAAAAACAAACAAAAGCTTTCTGAAAATAAAAACGTTAAAAACTACCATGATATCGGAATTTTTTCTGTGACATTAAATAACACTTTGAAATAACACCAAACATTATCAACCAGCCTATTAATATACAAAGCAAAGAAAACATTGTTACCCGCGTCCTTTCCTTAATTTCCATTATTCTGGTCCAAACTCCATCACTCAGTTGACGACTGTTAAAGGTCGCATAAACACAAATTTAACAAAATCGTAAGTAGGCACGGCACATTCTTTTAAATATTCTTATATAAATTCTTTTCAACTTTCACCAAGAAATATAGCACGTGATGCTTTTCTATTACGCTCAAAATCATGGCAATAGTGTCTATAATTTCAATAAATTCGATAGAGTTTTTATCACAGAATCATAAAATTCTCTGCCCCCTCGGCACCGACGTCGGTTATGCAGGGTGATTTCTAACCTACGGAGGAAATTGAAAGGGCAAGTAGAGGGTATTAAAGTAAAGTTGCTTAAAAAAAATTAGATCCAATGGCAATAATAAGAAAGTTACGGTTTAAAGTTCTTATATGGTAAAGCCCACGTATTGAGTGCCGCTGAATTTTTATAATTCACGTTTACATAGAAACGCAAACACTTCTCACGCACTCTGATAAATTAATTTTGTAGTAGTATTATTTTTGTGGTAAGTACGCATGAATAATAAAAATCGTTCCAAATACAAAGTCTTGCACGTTCAGCATTTCCTTCAGCTGCTCAATACACCATTATCGTATCTACGTATTTTTATTACTGTAATTCACCATTCCAGAGGAATTAGTAGCCAATAATTAATAAATAAGTCAATAACAACAATTAAAGTAAGTACTTAACGTTTACGTAACTTCGACGCACTTTATCAGATTAAATAAACCAGCGGTTTTTAATAAATGAACACTCATAACTGGGCATTTTTAAGAACAATTTAAATAGCCATAACTTCCACCTTATAAAAGTTTTATTAAAATTTTAAGTGAACTTTGTTTATTTAACTTCCAAATATTCCAAATTTGAATTCAAAACTTACGTTAGTACCGTATTTTATAAAAAATACGCTTTTTCTTCAGACCAGTACAAATTCACATCGAAACTCAACAATAAAAAAAACAAGAGACTGCTGTGAGTTCAGGAATGTACGAAACATACTACTACCAACGACTGTAAACTCAGTTAAATAAGTTCTCAACAATATTTACAAAAGCCTACATAGATCAGTCTGTCAGTATTACATACGATCGACTTTATGTAAACAACTTATTGGAAATATGTGAAGACTCCAGACGATAATTTATATCAGAACGCCACAGGATGTGAAAATAACCTCCATTAAATTTTGTAACCAAAAACATGAAAAGAAAATCTTCAAAGGCTTTCGATTAGCTGTAATTGCTGGACTAAAAGAGACACCTTCATCCTCAATTATTAATCGGAGAAGACCTCAGAAACAACAGAACAGGTTCAAACCCTACGTTGCTCCTGAGATAACAAGTGACAAAGCATCTCATATGCCAGAGAGAGGACCATCTCGTAGATTTGCATATTGCAGTACAGCTAAAGAACCTCATCGCACAAGACCATTCTGCAAAACATGCAATGTGGACCTTTGTTTATCAAAAACCAAGAACTGTTTGGTAGAATTCAAACTGTAAAACCATACATTTTGAAACCACGTGTAAAACGTAAACATGTGAAAGATATTTCCATATATCTACTTAATATTTTTTATATCGCAGCAGAAAATAAACATCAATTGAAAAAATTGAATAAATTTTATTTTACGACAACGTAACCAAAAATGAATTACAACAACCGAACTTTTTAAAACGTCAAACACAAATCGTAACAACTTATTAAATTTAAATAAACTTTACGAACATGGAAATTTATCGGTAACCTAACTTTATTTAAGATTGTAGGTTAAGAACAATTGTTTCTGAACTCTCGTCTCTTCAACAAACTCGTATCAAAGTTTTCCGACAATAAACGTGGTTTTAAACTTACGTGTTAACACAAAACACACTTTGACCTTTGTCATAACTTTGAGAAACAAATAAAAGAAGAGAGAGCTGTTCTGGAACAATTCCTTATATACTCTCCTGTTAGCTACAAAAATTTCAATTTTTTTTTAAGAATATAAACAAGGTAACCAAGTCTGCGATTGATTAATATAAATTTGAAAACCTATCTAAAATATAAATTATGCTATAACTTTCTTAATAAGCTACTGATTTAAATTTTAAAAACAGAAATGAAATCTGTGCAAGATTCCGCACAAAATGATACCCCACTTGATATACATCTGTTAAAAAATGTACGATTTGACTTATCCTAAACTAAATTTACTTATATCTAAAAAATCTTATTTCTACACTTAAACTAAATACATATTCGTGATCTGCACGAAAATTTGAATTAGAGAACATTTATTTCATCTCCAACATCTTAAATTTAAAGGAAAATTCTTTTTTACATAGGAAATTTGTATAGTTAACCCCATTTTATTAAATTCATGTTCAAAGTAAATTACTGCATGGAAATGAGGAAAACCTCCTATTAATTATATTAACAACTTATTCTAAGCTGAACTTACTCTATAAAACTATAAATTTGCAAAAAACCTTAAATTTAAAACTTAACCTAACTTAATTTAAATGTTCATATAATTTGCGTATTTAACGTCCAAGTCAATCAAAATGTTACTTTCACAACTTATAAAATCTGTCTTTAATATTCTCAATGTTCACTTTTCTTGTAGCGTTTAAATATTAGTCACTTTAACAATCCATATTGTTAAACACATTTAAAAATCTTACACAAAAATGTATCTGCATGTAAATATCCATATATTAAATTGTTGTATAAATTGTGCTTAATGTTTACTATGCACTACTTTTTCTGTCGCACTTATATTTTCACTACCATTGTGAGTAATAATTAAATCATGTTCGTACTGTACCCTTTCTCCAATTTTCACTTCTTTCCTGCATTTTACCTAACTTAAAATATGTCCTAATATAAACATAACTCTAGACTGTGTGCTAAACATCTGTAAAATACCCAAATGCCAAAATACTTTATGTGAACTGTAAATTTAATGAAATAATTCTACAAACTTAATCGTACTTACAAATATAACTTCATTTAACCTTCCTGACATGTTTCTTATGTAGCACAATGCTTTTTATGACTGACCCAACTTGTACAAATCTTATTAAGCCTGTTTCATCAAAACAAATCACTTTCTTTCAATCGTTTACCAAAATACTTCAAATATAATGCAGTGTAAATATACCGTAATTGATCTCAGATTGTTCTAAATAAAAATTACAAGTTTAAACTCTCAAATCCCTATCTTAAACTTATATCTAACCATCTCAATATATAAAAAACAATTTGCTCTTATCTTTACTGAATTTAGAAAATTTTAATATTAATATTTTCAATTTTTAATATTAAATGAATTTGAATAGGTTTATTATGCGATTTACTCTGGTCAGACCCCGACAAAGATGTTCAAGGCTGGGGTGAAAATGATCGAGGGGTGTCTTTCACATTTGGTGCAGATGTGGTTACCAAATTTTTAAATCGTCACGATTTAGATTTAATTTGTCGTGCACATCAAGTTGTTGAAGATGGATATGAGTTTTTTGCAAAACGACAACTTGTTACGTTATTTTCTGCACCAAATTACTGTGGTGAATTCGATAATGCTGGAGGTATGATGAGTGTCGATGAAACGTTAATGTGCTCGTTTCAGGTACGTTAATTGAATTTGTGGTGAAACTTTAATAAATAATATTTTGATAGATTCTGAAACCTTCAGAAAAAAAAGCTAAGTATCAATATCAAGGAGTCAATTCTGGACGTCCTGCAACACCTCAGCGTAGTCCTACAAATAAAAAGAAATAAGGTCTTTGTATTTTGTTGTTTTTTATTCATTTCGCATTTGTTTATGTTATCGTATGATTTGAATGCTGATGAAGTCAGTTGCATTGTTATCGAGGGCTGTCACTACATGGTATTTTTGTATTAGTGTGTAAATAAATTGTCATGGTGCCGTTTTATACATTATGTGTTTAAGATGCAATTGTCGATTGTTAATTTTGTGCAATATACACAAATATAAACTATTTCTATTTATTTTTTCTATATATTTTTGTGACAAAGTATTAGTATTAATTATTTAAAAAAAACGACAGCTCGTAATGTTAAAAGTATTATTTATTAGAATTAAATTTATAATGTTTATTATTTATGTTTTGACTGATTCTATTATTTTGTAGTATAATTTTGATGTATTCCTTTGGAAAATTTGTTTTGAAGTCACTTTACAATGTATAATACACCAAATTACATAATAAAATAGGAAAATATTTTTGAAATGTATATACGTATAGAAATACCCAGTGATCACTTCAATTTGTGTGAAAATTTTAACAACAGCAAAAAGTGAGTCATTTAAATTGTAAGTGGTTGCTGGTTGTAAAATCACTTTAAAAAATCTGCTACATTAATAAATACTTGTGTGTAATAAAAGTTGGTGGTGTAAGTGATTCATGCTCAAATCGGGGCGAATTCTATTAATAAACCAAAAATTTGTTGTCTTCCCCCAATTCAATTCAATAAAATTATAACGAGTTTGGACATGTTTTGGCCTACGAATAGTTGGCCATTATTAGAGTATTGATAATAACAGATCGCTCATTGGCTGAACCATTGCCAGTTACTTTATAATTTTATTGAAGACTATAAATTTTTGGTTTATTCAAAGTTGGTGGATTGTGTACAAAACCAAGACACTGGGTCACGAGTGCCTAATCTGGGAACCTCTCGGGATCTATAAATGTGGCTACTTTTATTAATTTTACATTTTACTATTATTATGTCTGGTTATCGTTTTAATGTAAATAAAAGTCAATTTGTACTTTCCAACCTACATATATGTCTGTAGGTATAGAAGGTTGCACAATCGACTTTTTTATTACACAAATGCCTAATCTCCATCGAGAATTTATTTATATATCTAATTTTATAGCTGCCCCAAATTGATTAATAAAACTGTATGCAGTTGTAAAGTAACACAAATGAAATTGTTTTGTTAAAACAGAAATGTGCATTAGAAACTCGATATAAGTTTAAGAGAGCTTTCTAATAATGTCACTATCCAGTATTAAATTTTGTTTATAAAGGCTTAACTATGTTTACAATTTGCTGTATGTAATCATTTACGTAATTGTACATCACACCTATTTATATCAAAGTAAATAAAAAGTGAAGTATGGTAATAAAAATGTAAATGATAATTGGGTTACTATTTATAACAACCATTCCGTAAGGGTCTACTTACGTTTATATCTCTGCACTGAATGTATTTATTATTTTGTATGTATGCCGGAAGAATCTATTTTAATAAATGCCTAAAATTACACTTGATGCAATGATAATATATCTATATTTTAACTTGCTTACATTTTTTTAATAAAGAAAAATGTAAAAAATTTGTGTACTTCAAAATAATAAAATGTACTATGAATCTGTATTTTATTAAAAAAAATTAGTCACGCAACTCGAAACTACCTAATCCAAATCATAAAGTAAATAAGACTTCTAACTCTTAAATCAATTTAGGATTGTTCCTAATTTTACAAGCAGAACCATTAAAGGGTCCTATGCTGTAAAACTAAAATTGTGATTTTTTAATATGCAACACAATACCTAAAGTATTTAAAAATTACTGACATGATTCTCACCACAGGATGGTCTTGTAAACCACTCAAACCTTTATAAACGGATTACCGTAAAATCAGTAGATAAATAGTGAAAATCATTTTAGAAAACATTTAATTTTAATATGCATTACTGGTACAAAATTGTGTGGTACTTAACAGTTATATAATTCAGAAATTCTATCTGCTGAATAATTATGCTAATTAATTTTTAATCGTATTTCTACATAGTGATTTTTATTGATTTAAGCTTCGTTTTGATTCTTCTTTTCTGCCTCCTGTTCGTAGCGAGCCTTAATAGTGGAGTTTTAATACATTATTTAAATATTGAGTACTGTTAATAAATTGATAAATACTCCTTTTTTTGTTAGTTTTTATAACAAAGCAATTTTATAACCACACCCGCTTCCATCAATAAAAATCACCCTGTATGTACCTACACTAAAAAGATTTCTACCTTAGTAAATCTTATCTTATTGTCAAAGATAAATAAAGGTTTGTAAAAATTTATGAAGGACGATAGCTAGAATAGTAAGAATAATTACAATAGATGTTTCGAGAATCAAGTTATTCCGTAAGAAGTTATTTTAATGTAGTATACGTTATGATCACTTAGAAATGAATGTAATTTTTTTATTTGTATACTTGTTCATATCAAATGAATTATATTAGTAAATTAATGGTACATTTTTCACACTGCAAAAAATGTAGGGCCGGATACACTTCACACACAATAGTAAACAAGCGATAGTAATTGCTTCACAAATATTTCGCAACTGCCCTTGTACTTGATACATATAAGAAGCATGATTCTTCTTTAATTTTATTTCATCATGTATGTCGACTTATAGATTAATTATTTTTTTACGAATTCCTTCAGGAATTTCAATATCGTGAGTAGCGTATGGACATTTTACTTCTATTATAGCATTTTCACCTACTACTAGTCCCATCAGGCGAAGTAGTTAAAAATGTATAACTTTGGTCAATAAACAAACCACATGGTTGTATCGTTTTATTAAATTTGAAACAAAATTATTGCTTTTTGCTCATTTAAAATACCATAGGGGAAAGTGACCTAAAATGGTATACATAAATTATTTTGTTAAGTATGACAGCCATCTACTTGAGAATAGCGTAAAGTGCAGTAAAAAATGCGTGTTTCAAAATGACCACTAGAAAAGGTTTGTCTCCATGCTAAGAAATAATCTAAGTAAAATGGTAAATTGGTGCTCTAAAAGCAGGGCCTAGCCGTGCAAGGGGTGGCATGCGCATGCCCTTTTACCCGCCTGCTGTAAAATATCTAAGAGAAAACCATCATAACGGTTGTACTCTCGTAGAATTACCATAAGCTGGTTGGAAATTATAAAAGGAAGATGGAACGACAATCGTGGTATGAGGTTGCAATGGATAATGTGCAGTGCAGAGTAGCAAAATCGGTTGGTTATAGGCAGCACGAGTATTTCACGTTCCACAAACAACATTAAGCGCTAATGATGTAAACAAGAGAGCTAAAGGCAGCACTAAGGTTCTAGGTCGATTTGCAACAACATTTGAAGAACAACTTGTGAACCACATAGTTTTACTGGAATCGCGATTGTTTGGTTTTACAATCACAGAAATAAAGGAACTTGTTTATCAATTTGGCATTAAAATTGGCATTCCCAACAGATTTAAGGACGGAAGTGCTGGCAGAGAATGACTACGTGGATTTAGAAAGAGGCACCCAGAGATATCCTTACGTCAGCCTGAACCGGTTCCTGATGCAAGGGCCATGGCGTTTAATAGGCCAATAATTCAAAATGTTTTTGATACATTGGAATAATTTTTAAAACAGGAATCAATCGACCCTTACCGAATTTACTACGTAGATGAAAGTGGTTTATCTACTGTCTAAAAACCTCCGAAAATATTGGCTAGAACAGAAAGAAAGCAGGTAGGAGCCGTAGCAACTGCTGAAAGAGGTCAACATATTACATGTGTATGTTGCATGAACGCTGTAGGCAATTTTGTGCCTCCAGCACTCATTTTCGCCCGTAAAAACAGAAAAAAAACGAGTTGTTGGATACTTTGCTGCCAGTCAGTTTGGGATTATTTCATGAAACCGGCTGGATGACCGAAGCTTTTGTTTTGTGGCTAAAACATTTTCAGCGTTTTGTTGGTACCTCCAACGAGTCTACAGTACTACTGCTTTTGCGTGGACATATTAGCCATAAATCTTTAGAAGCAGTGACTTTCGCTAAAAGACATGGCATAATCCTAATGTGCTTTCTATCACACTGCACTCACCGCATTCAACCATTGGATGTTTCGTTCATTGGGCTGCTTAAAACATTTAATAATCAAGAGTGCTCAACATGGCTTAAAAATCATCCCGGGAGAGTCATAACCCCATACCAGATTAGCGAACTATTCTCTAATGCTTATGGAAAAGCTGCGACAACTCGAAACGCAATTAGTGGATTTTTGAAGACCGGGATTCAGCCACTTAATGCTGACATATTTCCTGATGAGTTCTTCGAACCAGCTGAAACAACAATTGTTCTGTATTATAAGTTTGTAACTGTGATTTCATATTAGTTGAGTTGATCAGCCTATTTCCACAGTTATAGATTTTTGAAGCCGACTCTGCTTTCGTCATCAGGCTTAGTCCTGGGAAGGACTGTTTTCGCACTTAATATATAATTTTTTCCCAAGCATTTGACTACTCTCAGATTCGAATTTGGTACCTTTCACTTACTAGTTTGAAACCTTTACGCTGAGCCACTGAGTAATCAATATATATATATATATATATATATATATATATATATATATATATATATATATATATATATATATATATATACTACTATACTATATATAATAGTTATGCGCAACTTATAGTTATATATATATATATATATATATATATATATATATATATATATATATATATATATATATATATATATATATATTAACTTTCGTGGTTCATTTATTGTTGCGCATCTTGTGCTTAGCTCTTCGCGCATTATTGGAATCCACATGGGTTTCATTTCCACACTAGCTTGGCTTATTGGATTTTCTGCTATTGCGATGTATTTGGCTTCTTTGAGTTTCCGACGATTTGTGTTTTCGTTCTTTGCCACTATCTGTATGTCATCCCATTGGATGCGGTGGTCTTCATTCTAGACATGTTCGGCGATTCTTGATTTTTCTGTTTCGCCCTTGCGGACGTTGTTCTTATGTTCCTGAGTTCTCACTTTGAGTGGTCTACTGCTCTCTCCTATGTATGCTCTGCCGCATTCGCATGGTAGGTTGTATACACAATTCTTGGAATTCTGATCTTCATTGTATGGTTTGGTTTTGGTTAGTATTCCCTGAGCGTTCTGGTCGATTTGAAGGCAGTGCGTATCTTGTATTTGCTGCCTATCCTTCGTATTTTGTCTGAGGTACCTTGTATATATGGTATTATCGCTGTATATTTAGGTTCTTCTTTTTCGGTTACCCTTTCCCTGTTTAGGTTAGGTGTTAGATCAGGGTAGCCATTTTCTTTGAGTGTTCTAGCGATATTTTCTTTTCTTTGTTCAGGTCCTCTTGTTTTGAGCATATTGTTTTTGGTCTATCGTACAAGCATTTTGCCACGCCTAACTTCACGTTTTTGTGGTGATTGGAGTTGTAGTGTAGGTACCTCCCCGTGTCGTGAAAATGTTGTCATTCCTGTGTACAAGTACATCCAGGAATGGCAGTTTTCGTTCAGACTCCAATTCCATTGTGAATTTTATGGAGGGTGCGCGGGTATTTAGATGATCTAGGAATTCATCTAGCTTATGCTTGCCGTGTTGCCAAACTACGAAAGTGTAGTCCACGTATCTAACCCATATCCTTGGTTTCTCTATGAATTCGGATATCGCTTGGTCTTCAAAGTCTTCCATATATATATATATATATATATATATATATATATATATATATATATATATATATATATGGCTCACTATGAGTGATAGTGGGGAACCCATCGCCATCCCAAACTCTTGTTGGTAGAATTTGTCTTCTACCTGGAAATATGTAGTTCTGATGGATATTGTCAGAAGTTCCATTATTCTGTTTACCGAGAGTTGTGTGCGTTCATCTAACGTTTCGTCCTTATACAGCTTGTCCCTTAAGATAGTGCCTGGTCGGTAGGCACATTTGTGAATAGACTCACAATGATGGTTTCCACGAAGTACTGCGTATCCTTGACCATAGACTCGGTTTTTCCCGGTAAGGGTGAGATGATGCCTAGCAAATAGTGTGCTAATGGGTGACAAGGTGAATTTCTCGAGCTCACAATTGGTATCAGAGGAATTCCTTGCTTATAAATCTTTGGTAGGCCGTACAGATGCGTAGGTTTGCTGTAGTGTGGGGTAAGTCTAGTTCTATGTTTTGCCTGCGTCGCCGTCTTTCGATTGATGGTGTGGGGTATTTGTTTGTACTCGCCCCGGTCTAGTAGTTCTTGAGTCTTACTGTTGTAAGTGTCCATGTACACTACCACAGTCATGTTTCCTTTGCCTGCCGGGAGAATTGTGATCGTTGGGTCGTTCTTAAGGGAAATTACCGCTCTCCTTTCTAGGTTAGAAAGGTTAGGTTTAGTTGGCATAGATGAATCTAGGACTGATTTAACCTTACTTCTGTATTCTTCGGCTTCTTAAGTATCTAATTTCGTAGCTGGTTCTTTGATTGCGGTTATTAAATCTACTTTCGGAATATACCACGGTGTTATCGCATAGTTTAAGCCTTTGTTCAGAACCTGTATTTCGTTTTCGTTCAACTGTCGTTTAGAGATGTTTATGACAGTGTTTTTTCGATTGATGTTGGTTGGTTCTTTCTTCTCCTTCATTAGCTTTCCGAGTCCTTTTCGTTCACTCGAATTAAAGTCCTTTGGTTGTATTAAGAGCAGTACCCCCTGGAGGTTAGGCAAACGCACACGCATACAATGTTGGAAATTACATAATTACCCTAATAAGATATTATTATTAAAATTATCGGTCCTATTGTTTAAATAGTCATATGCTATTGGATGATCTTTACCTATACGAGAAAACGTTGTATTTCTAATAAGGAGGTTCTCGTAAGACACGTGTAGGGCTTCGCAACTTGTTCTCAGGGCCTTC
>JARFJB010001660.1:0-13866 GCA_036346205.1 Vesta saturnalis
AGACAAATATGTATAAACAACAAATACTTTCACAACACATAGTAAAATAAATAAGTAGTTTTGCGGCGCATGTAATGATAATGGCATTTGCTTACATTCTCATTAAAGAAATCCTAATAGTTGACATTCCTTAGTATCATTAACTACAGATTAGCAAATATTCAAAAATGTTTTATTAGTTAGTTCGTTTTCAACTGTGATTTAAAAGCAGTGTAGAAATATGAGTTCTACACAGGAAAAATCCAAGTAATAAGTGGTCAAACGCATGAGGTGATATATAATGTGTACAGTTATTTGAAAAACTTAACCCATATACCTTGAAACAATTAAAAGAAACCGTGTATATCAAGTAATGAAGGGCATTCGGTGCTGCAACTACCTCCCTATCACGGAATTAAACCCGATTGAGTGGATTTGGGGTCAAGTGAAAATAATGTTGCAAAGAGAAATACCACCTTTAACTTCAATCACGTTAGAAGATTGTTGGAAGAAGAATTAGCGGCCGTTACTCAGAAAACTGGCAAAGTGCTGTAAGAAGGTAATCGACCAGGAAAAAATATTTAGAGAACGAAATACTGATTGACGTACAAGTCGAAAGACTGGTGATAAATTTGGAGGACGATTCAGAAACTGAAAGTGGCCGGTCTAGTGATGAATGATTGTGTGACTTATTTGTTAGTAGTATTTAATATTATTATAGTAGGTAATTATCGCCGTTTGAGTAACTTTTCACAAAGTGTATGGAAATATAAAAATTGATTACCTAAGAAATATCATAATTTTTTAAATCCTGAATAATACTCTTAAAATACAGCCTATTCTGTTTCTGTAATTAAAATCGAACTTATACTTTTTGATTTTTATAAACGATTAAACTGTTGTGTTCATTTGTAATTCAAATATAAAATTTATTACTTGTCAACATGGTTGTTTTTATTTTATAAATGTTTAAACTATTACTGTTCATATGTAATTCAAATAAATAAAATATTTTAACATTTCTTGTGGTTTGGTGACGAATAATTGAAAACGCGACACTGACGTCACTGGTAATGCTTTCAGTCGTTATTGCGTTAACGAGTGCGGCCGAATCCACGAACATCCATGCGCGACACGAGGCATTCTTTTGGCCGCGCGGACTGTAGTTCTAACTTTCTAGTCACTAAATTTAATTTAAATCTAATTAATTATGGACATAACTTATTGAAGTAAATTCAAGCTTCTCGTATCAATATTAAATAAACTTATATGTAAACAACAAACAATCATTTCTCATTCTATAAACTAACATATAACTATAAAATATCATACAACTTAGCGCGAAATTTCTCAGACACCCGTTACAGTACCCCCTTTTGTTTTTGAATTAAATGAATTAATTCGAAAACAAACAGAAACCATTTAGCAAGCTTCAAACTAAAAATAAAATTTTTTTCCATTCAAACGGTACGATTACGATGCGATTTACATACCCGTTACAGTACATTACTTACGTACACCTATCATACAGTAGCCTCAGTGTACTAGAACTTTGTTCCTTCTTGTTTTGCGCTGTATTATTATCAATTTGTTGTTATACTTAACCATTCTGAAAATGTTTACTGCTTGATTCTCTTAGGGCCAGTAGTTTCATCAGACGATTAATATAAAATGAATAGTTGACAAAGTATTAACAATTGATACTCAGGATATTAATAATCGATTACGCTAACTAGGTATGAAACTGGTCCATAAGGTGCTAATAACTACCTAGTATGGTGGTAGTTTGTGACCTACTATAATTATATAATTATATAATTACAAACTTTTTAAATTTAATCGAGAACTTTGCATAATAATTTATTAGTTAATGGATATAAAGGAAAAGTTAAGTAATAAGCTTTAACAAAGTGAAAATAAAGTTTAGACTAAAAAGTCGTCTGATACAGTTAAGGAACATAATAAAAATACGTTTATTAACCCCTTACTTTTTAATTTGCATAATACAGAAGTTTAAGGATTTTCTTACTCATTAATATTTCAATGAGGCTCGTGATTACATTTTTTCGTTTACAAAAAGTGATATTGTATTATAAGAAATGTTACTGATTAAAGTAATTAAATCAAATATGTTTCCATATTAAACTTGTCATAATAAAAACATCAACTATAGAGTTTATTTTTTTAGCTAGTATTAAACTCCTACCATTTATAAAAAAATTCCATATCTAGGCACTTGTAATTGTGATAAATGGCTTGTATACATCTCATATGCATTAAGATTCCCATGGTAGTAATGTTTTAATGCTTCAAAATCGTTCACTTAACGATCGTAAAAAGATAATGCGTATATCATAAACCTTATATAGTAATAATCCTATTCTCAGACGGGGCATTTAATGGTTTTTCAGTTTTTAAAATCACATCAAAAATGTTTAAAACGTGAATTTTGTAATATAGCCAATAGAAAACCGTGATTTTATAAAAAAAAGCTTTACACTTTATTCTTGTTACAAATTTTCTTAAATTGACCAATTTTAGAGACGAACAAATTTTATTCTTTATGAGACATCTTAATCTTACAATTCCATTAAGTTGTCTGTAATTTAGAGATATAAAAGACGAATTACAAAATAATAAAAAACGGAACTGTAATTTACAACAGAAAGTAAAAGACGTTTGTCAAATGAGCTTATTGATAATTGTTATTAATAGTTAGGTGTTTCTGTTTTGTAATTTTAGATTGTTCACCTAAGAACGCTTTTCTACATAAATAAAAAATAACTACTTAACATAATGTCCTCTTTTGTACATCATTCAAAATTAGTACGACACTTATGTTTCATCTTCCAAAATTCATACATTTTTAAAGAACTTCTTTAGGTTCATACGTTATACATTTATTGCAGTAAAAATATAAATTTAAGAATAGCATTCTAATGGATATACTTCTGCAAATTACTAAATGCAAATGTAGAATTTATGCTTCCATGACGAATACAAGTGCTTCATGCTTTATTCGAAATTTGAAAAATGAAAAGTTTTTTAATCGTGTTATGTATAAGCTTCAGAATCATTGATTTGTTTTTTCTTTTTTTATAAAACACAAATATTATTGTTTGTTTTATATTTTTAAATGTAAACCTAAAGATTAAAAGGAAACAAGGAACACTTTTTAACATCACGAAATATGGATAAATGTATAATTTTGTTAGGTACTTTTTGCAATTGAATAAAAGTTTGACAAGCTAGTAATCAATTAATTTATTAAAATCAACACAATAAAATTTAACATATTATCAACATTTTTTATTGTAACATATTTGTTCTGTTAAAGTGGTGATTTTGTGTTTAGTATTGCTAACTTTATTATGTTTCTAAACTTTATATGGGGCACTTTGGTTTTACTATAAACTTTATGATTCAGTATTTCAATTTTCTTGAATGATTGTAGCAATAAATTTCTTTCACAATCCCGAATAAGGGTTATACAAGAAGTCCAAGCATGCAGTATGAGTTCCTAATTCTTTATTTTATATAGCTGAATAATTCTTGTGTTAATTAAATTAGGTAAACACCATTGGCGTAGTTAAAGATCAGAGGGCCTTGTAACAAAAATTGTGTAGTGCCCCTCCCCAACCATCAGGCTATTATCAAATAAACGTATAAAAACTAGGACAAAGTTTAAATTTTTTAACAAAACGAAATGTAATTATAAATAAAGGAACTTAATTACATATTTTAAATATGTAGGTTTAAGTAAAAAGAAATGTAAATCATAGTTTATAGTTAACATGCATCTAAGGTGGGATTAAGGATAGGTGCGCTCAGGATAGGATCGGAAGGGTTTTGAGAGGGAATATACTACTCTAGCATTCGGCTAAACAGCAGCACGTGATGTGCGTATATGCAGTGTTTATGCCGCTGTATGCATATGAGGAAAACTCCCTGAAAGAACCTCAGCTAGGCGTTAACGGGGATCGAACTTATTGCCTCCCGAATGCTAAGCAGACTGTGTTACCACAGCAAAACCGTTTAGCCGACTTTGGGTGGTTGTGGAACTTAAGAAATATTTAATTATTTTCAATTTGGAAAAGCTCCTCTCTCCACTTTCCACACTTACTGCAAGGTCAACAAGATTCTTAAAGCAATGCTGAGGTTAGGAGCAATATCTAAATTAGTGCTAGGTTTTAATACATCAATTGTATTTTGTTTTGTACTGGCAAACCCTCGAACTGATTCCATTTCATCTACTAGCTGAAGTGCGTTCGCGTCTCCCGGTTCACCATCAGTCAATAGTATTTTCATGCCTTTACAATATTTAAGCACGATTTGGCCAGTAACCGGTCTGATCGCTATGGTATTACTCAAGAAAACAATACAATTGCCTCGGATCGACCTGGCTACAAGGGGCGGTCAAGGTCGAAACAGACAGGTTCCGTTGCTGACGACTGTGCAAGGAATGAATGGCGAGTCGGTACGTGGAATGTTAGAGGTATGCATGGTAAAGAATTTGAAATTGCGAATGTAATGTACGAAAGACACCTTGATATTCTGTGTGTATCGGAGACAAAGCGCAAAGGAAAGGATGCTGTGGAGATGGAGGATGGCAGCCTGGCACTATGGTCTGGAGTTGAGACGGAAGTGCATGGTGCAAAAGGAGTTGGGATGAACATAAGAGAAAGAGCGAAAAGATGTGTTAAACAGTACGAATTGGTATCTTCCCGGGTAATATGGGTTAGAATTAAAGTGGAGTTTCGAAAAATTTTTCTTATTGCCATGCTATGCACCGGTGAATGGAGAAAGAGACCAGAAGCGTGAGAACTTCTGTAATGAAGTAGAGAACGTGTTGAACGTATGTAAGCCAAACGAAAGAGTGATTATAGTGGGGGATATGAACGGATGGGTGGGTGTACAGAGAGAACATAGTGAACGCGTTCTAGGAAAGTTCGGAGACCAAAGAGTCAATGAGAACGGTGAACACCTGCTGAACATCTGTGTGGAGAAAAGCCTGTTTGTGTACAATACGTGGTTTAAACATAAAAATGTGCATATGTATACATGACAAAGAGGTGAATCTAAAAGTATGATAGACTTGATAGTGTATGATGAACGTGAATGAACCTGGTGAAAAACACAAAAGTATTGCGCGGAGCGGAGTGTGGATCGGACCACTTTTTGGTTGTATCGAGAGTGTGTTTAGGGCAAAAGTGGGTTTGGAGAAGGAAAGCAAACGTAGTGCGAACGTCCAGAATTAGGATTGACAAACTAGTGGATAATGGTGCGAGAATGAAATACGCAGATGCTGTGAGTAAAGAGTTGAATGTGAATGAAACAGTGTGGAACGAACAAATAAAAGACACTGACGTTGAAAGTGCATGGATAAGCTTGAAAAACTCTGTTGTCTAATTGTGCCGTGCGAATATGTGGAAGAGCGACTGTAGGTAGACAGAAAAAATGTGCTTGGTGGAATGAGTCGGTAAAAAAGGCAGTATGTAAGAAAAAAGATGCGTACATGCAATGATTGCAGCAAAAAATGAGACTGAGAAGAAGAGATTGTATGAGGTGTACAGATTATGAAACAAAGAAGCGAAGGAGGCAGTGAGAATAAGTAAAGAGGAAGCGATGGCTGTAGAAGGAGAGAAAATGCAGAATGATTTTGAAGGAAACAAAAAACTCTTCTGGAAATGGGTCAAAAATACAAAACGTGGCCCAAAACAGAATGCTGTAGGAGTGATGAATGCTAGAAACGAAATAGTATGGGACGATTGTGAAGTGAAAAAATGCTGGCAAGAATATTTCGGAAAGCTGTACAGTACTGAGGAAAGTAAGACTGAAGGGTTAAATAAAGAGAATATAGAAGAAATGATGAATAAAACTGAGAAGGATATTGGAATAAATGAGGTAGAGAAAACGGTAGGAAGGTTGAAAAACGGCAAGGGAGCAGACGTAGATGAAATCACTGGTGAAATGCTAAAGTATGGTGGTGCAAAGCTTATACGAAGATTGTGTGAATTATTGTGTAACACTGCCCTATTATGTAAATGATTAATGACGCGCCTTTCTGGTTTGGGAACCCAACGCGGTTTTATTTTGCCTCGGTTTTGCTCAATCGTGTTTATATTTTAATTTATAAACGGGGTGTGGTTCGTCTTACTGGATAGGCTTAACACTGTCACCTTAAATAAATACCTTAAAGCGTTTTTAAAACGTATATTAAATCAATTTAACAATAAAACAAACTGTTATTAATAACAACTCTAAATGTATTTTTATTTTTTGGTCCCGTCGGCTCCTCACACTTGTTCTCCTGGTTGGCGGCTATTTATTGAGTGCGTCGTCGTTTCTATGAACAGAGATATTATTTTAATCTATTCCTTACCTAAGAGGTAAAATTTAGGTTACGGTCCTGTATTTACAGAAGCTGGTACCGTTGCTTTAAGTAGTTTTGTTCATCGGCGCCAGTGTAACGACCTCGGACGGAGAAAATCGATATCGTTCTCGGTCTATACGCATGGCATAACTATCTACTCTTCAGTAACGCTGGAGCGCTGAAGCGAGTATGTCGGACTGCAATAATACACGCGAAATGCGCGTATGCAAATCGAGATCTCGGTACTGTCTTTCTTTAATTATAACCGGTTGGATTAGACAATTAGATTATTTATCTAACGGAATTAATTACGGATTTCTATACTAAGTCTAATTATCTACATTCAATCACGGAAACAAAATACTTGGTATTACAAATACTCTAAAATGACTTTAATAGGTTTACGTAAATATAGAATAATCCACGTACTATCTAATTTATTTACAATCGATATCGCACCAGGTGTTTGCGATGGTTATATTGACTACAAATTTATACAACCGATTTCGGGGGTACTCTCCTGCGATCAAAGACACCGTGTACGGTTATTGTGTTTGTCTGTATGTATTGTATGTATGAGTTTCGAGCGGGATCTTAGTAATGCCCAGAAGACTCAGGCGATGGCCTGTCAACCGGATGGACTAAGAGAAAGGTCGTAGGTCTTTACAGCCCTGTAACAACCGTTTACCCTCAATTAGTTGCAAGTTACGTCGGGGTTACCTGCGTGACTCTAGGTGTTAGTGTGTTGGTATTTGCGAGTTACGTCGGGATCTACCCTGCGTGACTCTAGGTGTTAGTGTACTTTGTATAACTCCTGGAGACTCAGCCCGGAGTTATTTACGATCTGTAGTGTTTGATTGTAACTTGTCAGATTTTATAACTTTACAACTTACGTGTCTATCAATGGCAGTACAGGATTAAACTTTAGGTTGCCCGGTGCGAGGTGGTGCGCGTTATCGCACGATCGCGATGGACGGTGAATAGCAGGTCGGTGCTTACACAAAGCAAACGGTGTGGCGGCTTCTCGGTATCGGCTTGACTTGAATCGACTTCGATTCATGATCCTCTTCGCGCGCGTCGCGGGTTTATAAAGGTGCATCTGTGGGCGGCTTCGCGGCTACCGAGCGGGGGATGCCGTTATGCGATTGGTTGTAATCGTTCTGATGTGCAAAAACTTACGGGTTTTTAGAAATACACGTCAGCGGTGATGAATAAATTATTCGTTGTGCAATATCGCGTAAACTTTTGAAATCTTAAATATAGGATGGTCCGCAAATAATTTATTCTAAAAAGCATACGTAAAGGACGCTGGTTCTTTACAATTCAATGCATGCCTTATGTGTGGAAAAGTGCCGAGTGATTGGAAGAGCGCGATCATTGTACCATTGTATAAGGGTAATGGGAACAAGAGTGATTGTAAGAACTACAGAGGAATAAGTTTGCTCAGCGTGCCTGGTAAAGTATTTGGAAGAATACTGATTGATAGAGTACGAGAAACTACAAAACTAAGATGTGGAATGTGCAAGGTGGCTTCATGCCAGGGAGAGGATGTGTCGATCAGATGGTTGCTCTCCAGCAGGTGATCGAAAAATGTTTAAAGGTAAAAATGAAGTTGTACTGTGCGTTTGTATATCTGGAGAAAGCATATGAGAGAGTGAATAGGGAGAAGCTGTGGGAAATATTGAATAAATATGGCGTAAATAAAGGTATAATAAATGAAATAACGGCAGTATACAACGGTAGTCGGGCATGTGTTAGGGTGAGAGGATGTGTGCGTGAATACTTTAATATTGAGCAAGGAGTGCGACAAGGGTGTGTGATGTCACCGTCGTTGTTCAATGTATATATGCATAAATGTGTTAGACAAGTATGTACCGATACAAATTGTGTAATGGTTGCTGACGTAAATGTACGACTTATGGTGTATGCAGATGACACAGTCTTATTAAGTGACAGTGCGGATAAGCTGCAAACCGCTCTGAGGAAGTTTGATACAGTCTGTGAGAGCATGGACCTAAAGGTAAACGTGAACAAAACTAACATTGCGGTGTTCAATCGGGAAGGTGGAAAGGAGAGTAGAGTAAAGATGAAATTGTGGAGCAAGTGGACGAGCTGGTATATCTCGGTAGAATGTTTACTGCAGATGGTACAATTGAGAGCGAGATTGGACGAAGGGTCAATGCTGGAAGGAAAGTGATTGGAAGTATGTGGATGATAATGAGAAATGAAAGCATGAGCCTAGCTGCGAAACAAGCAATCCCGTCAGTACTGTATGGAAGTGAGACGTGGGTATGTCAAAAAAAAAGCACGAAAGAAAAATAAATGCCGTGGGTATGAGATTTCTGAGAATCGCATGTGGTAAAACGAGAAGGCACAAGATAAAAAATGAATGCATAATGACGGAGTGTGGTGAGGAAAAGACGATGATGGATAGATATAAAAGTTGTACATTACGTTGGTTTGGTCACATTGAGAGAATGAACAACGCAAGATTAGCAAAACTAATATATGTCGGTGAGGTTAGGGGAAAGGCCGGGCCTGGTAGGCCACGTAAAACTTGGGTGAATGTAGTAGAATCTATGATAAAGGAAAGAAAGATAAGGAGTTTTAAAAACAAAAGGGCATGTGAGAGACTATGTATGAATCTTGCGGAAACTAGGGAGGTTTGCGGAGATAGGAAAGCATGGAGAAAGATTGTGAATGAAAAATAAATAAGAGGCAGGGATTGTATTGCCTATCCCGCAAGGGAATGGTGCGAAGGTTAAGTTAAGTTAAGTACAATATTTAATTAACTCGTTTTAGGTAAATTATTTCAAATCATACATGTTGAACAAAAATTGAAAATGATTGCTGTAGGTACTCATCATACCAAATCTACATTAAAAAAGTATTAATAGCTATTGCAAAAAAAAAAACTATTTTAAACTTTAATTTGGGATCGGCGACCAGATTATCGCGCGCTCTGTACAGAAAGTTAACAGTTTTTCGTCGAACTCTGTGACGCGGTTCTGTTTACTCGAAATTAGCTGGGATGTCAATAACGTCGACGAGTTGCTTTGTATCATAAAGCATTTTATTAAAAGCCTTATCCGAACGAAACAACTTATTAGCGTATTTTATATCTTTATATCTTTACACAGGTTTTTTAAAGTAAAGCGAAATAAATGTAAAAATTAAATAAATATGATCGAAAATGCTTAAGTTGTATTATCGATACTTTTATAGAAGCGGGCGGCTTTGTAATTTTTTTAGGTTAACATGTAGGGCGCGATCAAAAATACCCGATACAGCCGCTCTTATGAAACAAGTAGTGAGTAACCATTTGCCGCAACACACAGTACACCAATGCTAAGCGGAACATAATTGTAGTGTTCCCCATATTTGTTAATTGTTAGTAACAATTTGTAAAATAAATTATCATTTTTCGACTTGTTTTATTTTCTTTTTGTAATTTCGAATAATTTGGGCACTCCTAAACATTAAACGTCAAATGCCAATTTTTGAGTTTGTATTTAGTATGGTTACTAACGTCATGTTTTTTAAGAGCGGCCGTGTCAATTTGTTTTTGTTTTTACAAAGTTGCCTATTTTCGCTATGAACGTCTAAAAAGAGGTTGCATAGTTATCCTGAAAAACCATAATTAAAATTATTTTATTTCTTTTAATTGTTTAAGTTAGCATCTAGATGTCTATTTGTCTGACACGAAGGTCGCGTGGTGTTCTACACCAGATATGTATGCGTTCATAACGAAAATAGGCAACATTGTAAAAACATGTCACGTGTCTAACCTACCATATGACATAAATATAAATTACTCAGTGATCTCGGCTAGTAACTCAGTCAAACATTCTGATATGGCCTGTTGGATTGGAATTTCAAACAGTTTTTATGTTGAAATCTTTTATAAAACAATTACACTTATTAAACATAAAAGAAGGCCAACTGAATTTGTTTATAATACTGAATTAGCACTAAGCTATACCAAGTCAAAGGTAGAATTCATATGTAGCATTAGAATGTACTTAAGTAACCTTTGATTAGTAGTAACCGCTGGTACCCTCAAGTAGGTGCGCTGAACGTTATAAAAGAATTGTATTAGTGTCAGTAGTTAGTTCATTGTTAATCAGATTTACTTGTGTAAGGTTGATTAATAAAGTTAGTTGTCTAAAAAATACATATTTTAAATGACATCTCCTTATATAACTGTATAAGGCTACAGTTCTACATCAGGTCAAGTGACCGCAGATCCCTTGAATACCGTGGGTGTTTTGAAGTGTTGATAAAGAGTGAGTAGATGGTTAGGTTAGTTAGAAAGCAGACACAAAAGTTTTAGTTAGAAAGATAAGGAGAACGGACACAGAAAAAGGGGCCATAAGCTTTAAAAAAAAAGTTAAATTAATAGGTCTTAAGAGAAATCCTGTAAAGCTTGAAACAGGTGAGAGTAACAAAAAAAAGTCAAGAGAATAAATAACAATTCCCACAATACTCGTAATTCATTGCAAACTCAGAATTAAATAAACTGGAGAAAATTTCCCCAAAAGAACTGTACTGTTATACTAATCCATTAATTAATTAATTTTTCCCCAAAGTAAAAATATAAAAATTTCGCATATAAACTAAAGGTATCAAGAATTAAATAGACGAGGGTAAGTCGGGCTATAATTAACTGAGAATAAAAAAAAAGGTAAAATTGCTTTAAATTTTGAAACAAAATTAATATCCCCCCCTCTGGTTTGTTGAAAGATCTTTCAATCACCTGAAAAGAAAAATTTACATGTAACCAATAACATTTGTAATTTCCGAATGTTCGTAATGAAACTTGCCTTTGTTTTACACAAATATGTACAAAATGAATTTACCATAATAATTAAACTTGCAAATACCTATAATTTTGGAGAAGCCTGTTCAGTTCCCCCAAATTACTCCAAAGTGAATTTATATACACATAATTAAAATGAGAGCGCGTATGAGCTGAACATTCTTATCACCAGTAAGATAGAAAACAGAATTTTTGAAGAGCACAAAATTTCGCGTTAAACGTATGACGTAACAACATGAATATGACAAACAAATATACCCCATGTAATAAAGTAATTTCGTTTATGCAACTGCGCAATGAACAGTAGCGATTTAGATAACGCTACCTCAGATTGTAAAATGGACGTCTAACATGAACGTAAACCGTTTATTTATTTGATGGCATAAATTGGCCAGTAAGTTATAAAATTTCAACTCCACACAATTATTAACTTTATCTCTAATTTGCATAGGTATGTGTAAAGATAGTGAGTGACCTAATATTAACTGATATCAAATAAATCTGATTAATTGACACACACTGTTAGTTTGTAGTAGTTGTATCAATCCTGCGGAAAGTGAAACACAATACAGACAAATTTAACATACGATTCAGTATTTGTCTAGTATGATAGCATGCAACTATAGAACGGTCTAACCTGGTTTGTCGCGGTGTTTTACTGTAGATCCTGCAGTTACTTCAACTGGTTCTGGTTAAGATGGATATCTTCGTAATCAGCAGCAAGGTAAAACGAGTAGGGAAAGCAAAGCGTTAGGTTCTACGTAGCGTACAATTATTTCCATACAAACGTAACACACAAGTTGATTTAGCATTAGTGACAAAGTCGATTGCATAACATTATATATATATATATATATATATATATATATATATGTATATGTGCTCTTCACATCCCTTTAAATATTTCTCACCCTCTACTTTGTACATGACTTCAGCATTCTCAAGTATAAATTCTGCAATTGTAGACTTGCCTACGCGAACAAATACGTTAGTAAAGGATAGACATCACGTGAAAAATATATAGTTGTATTAATGGGCAGAGCTCCTTTAGTGTATGTGTTTAGATTTACACACATAAACATACAGTTCAACCAAGCAAACAAAAGCCCTGAGAGAGCGTACCTGAGGAAGCTGTTTTTCAACAGGTACATTCCATACAAAAATTATTAAGGTGGCAAATTTAAATCAAATGTATGGATTGCTTATTCAAAATTCTGTGAACAAATTTATTTATTTTATGTTAGGTACATCAAATGTTATTGAATTAATTACCAAAAACATTTAAGTATTTATTGTTTAAGTACAAATAAGATGGTTTTGAAGTTATAACATTTTCTACAAATAATTTACACAATTTTTAGTTTTGTAAACATTTGTAAAATACTTGAAAAAACATCATTCTGATCACATTTGAATATAAAGTGACTAATAAATTACAATGATTCTTCTACAGAACTTTCTTCCTCTTTATCTGATTAACTTATATTTACTTGAAATGACAACCTTTCTACAGTTTCATCATAAGTGTAAATAATATAATAGCATTTAAAACATTCACATAAATAAAGTGTAATGTTATTCACAATAGAAACAAAACACATATGCATAATTAAAATTTAAAATAATGTCCAAGATTTTATGGAAAAATAAGCAAAGCACATATCGTTTATTATTATTGATTTAGAAATTGTAACTACAAAATTAAAAATTCGAAATATTGCAAATCAACATGATTTGATATTTTAAAACTTGTCATGCTCATTTAATTTAAGTGCAGCTACGTATTTCAAAATCGTACACTACTCTAAATATTGAAAAATCGATGTAAATCGATGTTTAAAAAAGCATGCTTACTGTTTTAAGGTTATGAACTCTATAATAATCGTTTTATTATTTAAAGCTTTATACTAAAAGATACATGTGCACAATACATAAAGTTTCCCTCACAAATCAGTAAAAAGAGCCTTGAAAAAGACTTTTTATAAAGACTAATCGACAATAAATACTCAAGAAACACGAAAATAACCTGCCAATGCAAAATGCGTATGACAAATGTCAATTGTTTGCGTTTGGGAATGTACGGCCGGAGACTTCTTAATGGTAATTGGACGAACGTTTTACCGCTATAAATTTTTTAATTTAGTTCACATATTTTCCGGGGTTTTCGTTTGCTTGGTAGAGCTGTACAATTATATATTATCTGCAGCTAGATATCGTTGTTATAGCAAGTTTAGTCCTTGGATATACAGTTCGTCTCATATTTGTGTCACGTTTTTTAATTAGTGGCTCAACTTTTTCCAACAAACAGTCAACGTCCTCAGCGTTCTTTAGAACAAAACTGCGATAGCAATTGTAACTCTCTGTAACGAAGTGCGCACAACAAATTTTCTTCAGTATTCAATTGCTCACGATGCATAATCCAATGTTTTACCCAAACAGACCCTTTCTTTCTTCTTGCCTCCATTCCTTTGTGGTTTATAATAATTACAAGATAAGCGGCAATCTTTTTGTCCACCAACATTTCAATCAAAAATAGATGTACGTTCAAAATTAAACTATATCAATCCTACAAAAATACTATACGTCTAGTTTTGATTCCTCCTCATGTGGCCCACCTGTACCGGGTGAGTGAACGATAGAGTAAAGTAAGCTGGTGCTTTATGGGTAAACTTGCCAATAAAGTGTATTTATGGTA
>JARFJB010001661.1:0-10000 GCA_036346205.1 Vesta saturnalis
GGTTAGAAAGTGCCAAAGAAATGTTGTTCCATTGGAGTTAATGCAGTACTTACACCACAAAATACAATACTTTCAAAATACACGTAAAATCCAGAAACCTTTTCAATTGCTAACATAAGCTTAGGGAAGCTGGAACATTTCTTATAATACTAAAAGTAGCTTTGGGGTTTTTTAATGGTGTATTCTTGTATTTATGTGTATACAAGTTTTATCGTTTCGATAGCACTTAAATCATGACATTCAATTTGATAATACGGAAATATTGTCAAGACAAGCTTATTCTTAGGTTTGGTTTCAACATGAAGCTGTTGAGATTTATAAACACCCAAATAACTTTAATAGGCAAGAGGAATATCTTCGTTTCAATAGGTTTTTTAACATCTTATTATTTAAAAAAGGCATAATGGTGCGTCTTAATTTTAGGTTTTAGTATGCCTAGGTTTTTGCTGTTTTTTCCTAGACCTTGAAATATATGCTTTACCTATTATATGTTAATTTACCACAGCACTATAATTTAGCAAATCTAGTTAAAATTAAAATTAAAAATTATATAAAACGCACTACATTGTATTTTCACTGTTACATAACACTTAGTTATTTACAAAGCTATTTCTTTGTTAGATTTGGCTGGATTTTTAATTGAAGTTAAGTTTCTATTTGTGAATGCTTTTATCAATTTCAAATTAAAGTTTTTCATAACTTTACACTTACATCATAATTTTATTAAATTTTGTTAGAATTCCTCTTTAATTGACATTTTCACTGTTAGCCTTCGTCTGTTAGAGGGTGTTCTGATTTGTCATCTTCAGTTTATTAATATTTAAATTTATTAGGGATCTAGTTATTCTTTACTAAAATTAGAGTCCATAGTTGGCTTTATACGCTTATCAAACTGTTATAATAGCAGGATTATGTTTGGGTTTTCAATTTTCATATTTCAAAAATTTGTTTCAGCATCTATAACATTTCTAAAAAAAATGTATTACTACTTACGATAATTGCAAGTGTTATCGCAACGTTTAGATTAGTAGTATTTTAAAAAACATTTATAAATAAATATTAGGGATATAGCTAATGATAACTAGCATTGTAATACAGTTAAGTTCTGTTCTTGTGAAAAGCAACAATGGGTTTGGTCAAGTAAATTATTGAATAAATAAAATTTTGGGAAATATTTTGCTTCACATGATGAGCAATGCCCTAAAACTATAATTGTTGATCTTGCTCATCGAGGCAATGCGATTGACCATTTTAATAACGAAATTGGTAAATAAATGATGGATAGTTCCGTCTAATTGAGGAAATGTGTTTGGACGATTCCCCAACAAAATTGGTGTATAAATAAATAATTAAGGGCTCTTTCACCCTGAATAATTCCCAAAGACCTTAAAGCATAAGGATTTGCCTTTGTTATCTATAGCAATGCGTTCGGTGGGTTCACCAACGAGAGTGGTGTATAAATATTTTTTTAAATATCATTGACACCATGTAACAAATCAATGCCCTAAAACCATTGCAATTAGTTTTTGTCCATGCATTTGATCGTTTCCCAAGGAAATTAAAAAGTTGTTGGTCATTTTTGGTCCCAAATAATCACAATCACCGTAAAACCATAACATTAACCTTTTACCCATTTCTGAAATGTGTTTGATCGTTTTCTGAACGACGTTTTTTGTCATATTTCGCCCCAAATAATAACTGTAACGTTCTAAGCCATAAACGACCGTTCTAATCTATTGAGAAAATCCATTTGGTATTTTACCCAACAAAATTGGTGTATAAGTAAAATTGTAGGAATTTTTGACCCCAAATAATGACGACTGTCTTAAAATCATAAAAGTTCGTTCTTTACTGTTGAATTAATGCGTTTGATCGTTTTCCTTGCCTTTGGTTAAAAATGATATTCAATATAATTATTATTTTTTAATTAATTGTGCACCTGAACAGGCTAAATTTGGCCTATCGTGCTAAGGCACTGACAATAATTTAAAATTGTAATAGCTGTACAGTGACTGTATAATAAATTGCTTATAAACAGTATTTCTGTTTTGGTTCCTTTCAGACATCCAGCCAATTTTTTACTTAGGGAGGTATCGGCCATGATTGTTTTAAAATAATCATAGCGTGAACCTTCATCAGATTGTTTAAAAAAAAATTGAACCTAAATTTTACATTGTGTTATTTTGATGCTAATATAGTAAATACAAGTTGGGATTACAGTGTTTTAAATGGTCAATTTAATATGATATAAATTTATTTGAACCATAATAATTATTATTTCATAACACAATACGTGATATTATTAGTTATAACGAACAATGGTTATATCTTGTATGGCATATAACACACGCAAGAAATGCTTACAAACTACAGAATGAAACCTGAGTGTCTCATATTTCTTAAGCGTAAGACTTTCAATGCAATGTTGCCGATTTTCGGAGGCGCAAACGTAACCGCGCTGTAGCGAAATCTCAACTCACATATTCGAAGGCGAATACGTACCCACGACATCAGAAGTGCGCGATACTAGCGTCACGGATATATAGCGGAACTAAAAGATCGATTTGGAGGTACTGAAGATACGTTGATACCTCCAGTTGTAACTCTTGTTTTTTTTCAAAATTGTTGATGAACGTTATCAACTCTGAAAGCGGAGGTGCTAACGTTACATACTAGCGATACTAGTATGTATCGCTTCGGAGGGAATAAATTACTCTCGTGTGTGTGTGTGTGTGTGTGTGTGTGTGTGTGTGTGTGTGTGTGTGTGTGTGTGTGTGTGTGTGTGTGTGTGTGATATATATATATATATATATATATATATATATATATATATGTACAACATACGAAAGCATGTATCATTTAGCAACATTTTGAAAAAAGTGACTTTCCGAAGGATATATGTAAATATTTCCAGAATGACATTTAGTTGAGTTATAATTTTAAATAAACTAGACTCGGGCACCTGTCAATTTACGTTGCCTATTACTAATTGGAGGACTGTATCCAGTTATAAAATGCTGTTTTTTTTTTGTTATATTATAATCAATCTATTATGAGGATTATAATCATACACAGTTTTCATCAAAATTGTACTTATGGCTTATTTCGCAACATATTAAGAGGTTTTGTTAACAGGTCTCCTTTATGACTCAACGGATTTAATTTATTTTTGTACTGTATATAAAAATAAAATATCGGAAGGGATTCATGGCATTATTTTTACAAAATAAAAAGATTTTATTTTGTAAAAAAAAAGTCCATTAAATAATTTTTTTTGTAATTTTTTTCTAAATGACTTATTTATATATTGTTAATAATAACCTAGAAAAATTAACAAAATAATGTTAGTAAAATTCAAACACCTCACGGAAACGTGTTACGAAGAGAACCCGGTTGGAGCTTATGACTCCGCCCTCGACTTCTCGGAACAAGTGCTCTTTTAGAAACTACCGGAAGTGGCGAATGTTTACATATACCATGTGGAAATTTATGAAATTTTATTATTCAAGTTTACACAAATCTTTTTCTACTAAAAGTAGTTTTTAATATATTTACAGGGTAAACTAAAAACAGAATTGCAAGTAATTTATTTAAGAAGCAACTTAAAAGAATGGTGGCAGGATGCACGATTATAATAATTTTATTTTTTCAACTTTACTCTTAAAAAGCTGTAAACATTTTCAAAATTCCTGGATTGATGTTAGAAGCGTTCATATTTCAGGTATATGTATGCAAAAAATCAGAATTTTAGATTAAAAGCTTAAATTGTTACAACAGTTAATGTTAAGAAAAACGTAGTTTTTCTAACTCGACCTCAGTCGCGTTTAACCCTTAACTGCTGACATGGAGTCTATCAGACCCCGCCCACTGTACTTTGATCAGTAACGCCCACTCAAATGCATTTACAAGTGCCTGGCTCTCAGTACCTTCTTAACTTTCAGTCTAGTTTGAGGCCTTAAAAAGACATTATTGTAATTTTTTTGGTTTCCGAGTTATAGTCGTTAAGGAGTCTGGGAGACTCCATGTCAGTGTGTGTGTAATATAATTGAATATATGATCCTGGCTAGTTCTTCACGATCCGTGAATATTTTAGATCAAAATTTCGAGGAAATTTGTAATCAATGGTATGACGAGGCGAATAGTGACATATGTGATACTGAGAACGAAGACGAGAGTGTTATACTCAGTGAACATGACTCTTGTAGTGAGCAAGAACTAAATTCTGAAGAGGACGATTTTCAGCAAGAAATTGATTCTGAAAACAATTTGGAAGAAGAATGTGCTTCAGGTAAAAATTTGAAAGTAACAAAAAAGGCTTATTTTACGGAAAAAATCGATATAAATGGAGTAAAATAGAGCCAACCCGAAACGTACGAACTCCACAACATAATATTATGCATTTGCCAGTGGCACGTCGTCCTGACCAAGATAATGCTTCCACCAATTTTCAAATTCAGTTTTCTCAGGATATGTGTGAGTTAGTCATAAAGTGGACCAACCAAAAACTAGAAAACATGAGAAATACATATAAAAGAAAAAATAAACCAGAATTAGCAAATATAGATGAAGTGGAATTCAAAGCGTTTTTGGGATTGTTGCTCTATACATCCATATTCAAATCGAATGATGAAGATGTACGTAGTCTTTTTGCTGCAAATGGTAAAGGAAGAGATGTTTTCAGGGCAGTTATGTCAATGCAACTATGGTAAATAGGACAATATGGTTACTCAACTTTATATACTGCACGAATTTTATTTTATAATACTAGAACTATATTTTTTTTTTGAATTAGTTTCAACTTTGTTTATTACATTTTTGCACAACAGAAACCAATTTCAGATCCATGTTTGCTTAATTTTAATTGTATAAGAAATACCTTTTTTTTAAATGCTTTATTGTGGATACCTTCCGTTTTTGCTCAAATGATCCAAAAAAATTATATTATTTGAATTTTTGTTGTAAACATGTTTCTTCTTAAGCAATAAACTTTGTTTTTTTTATATGTGAACTCTTAATTTTTATAAAATTAAGGAAAAAATGGCTTTTCCCTTTGTGGAGTCCTCCAGACTCCATGTCAGCGTTATAGTCATAAAATGAGATGTCAGCAGTTAAGGGTTAAGCGCCATTTACAAAATTCGGTCCTACTAAAAAAAAGTCGTACATTTCCATTTCCTATGGCCCAAATGGTCCTCTACAAGATGGTGTCGGTTTCATTTGGTTATACCTTCGGTGGCACGCACCCTCAGAATACAGCCAGTTAGAAGAGCGATTTTACTCTACTATAAAGTACTGACGCAAAATACCGAACCCGTATCGCGGCGCTTCGTGATAAGCTTACGCGAATTCCAATGTTCTTCAATATTAAGTCATATTTCTGTAACTATTGAAGGTAGCGACTTAATTTTTTTTTTAACTTTCTACGTTTTCCGGGTCCATTTGACTCGATATATATATATATATATATATATATATATATATATATAGAAATTTTCAATAATTCACATAGCTCGTCGCAGGGTCAAAATTCTAAGTATTCTAACTATAAAAGTTTTCAAAATTCCTGAATTGCTATTAGAAGCGCTCATATTTCAGGTATCGGTATGCAAAAAATCAGAATTTTAAAATAAACGCTTAAACTGTTACAACGGTTCATGTTAAGAAAAACATAGTTTTCTTAACTCGACCTCAGTCACGTTTAACCGCCATTTGCAAAGTTCGGTCCTACTAAAAAAGTTGTACGTTTCCATTTCCTATACCCTAAAGTGTTCTCTACAAGATGGTATAGGTTTTGTTTGGTTATACCTCGGTGTCACTCAAAGTCATAATTTCACTGCAATTTTATTCCACTAAAAGTAAATAGTGAGTTGGATAAATATGAATCGTCATTTTTTGCCTTCATTTCCTTTACAGTACACTTGTTTTTCTACCAAAAAGGTTCCCAATGGGTTAATTTGTATCATTATTTTATATATCCAGATAGGATGTGATGAGGAATTTTGCGAAAGTATGGTGCCGAAATTATCTAATTTTTATTTAGAAGCCATGTTGCCGGAAATTTAAAAAAATAAATAATGTTTATGTTTTTACTGGTTTTCTAAATAAATGAACACAAACCACTTGCCGGCTTTTTTGCTGGTCCACGTGGACATGATTGGGAAGTGTCAACAACTAACTGGATTTTGAGCGCAAATCACAGGCCGTCTAGAAGTAATAAATCTATCACGATATGACTATCTTTTTCCGTACTGTAATACAAAAATAGTGCACCGCCGTCTTTGATATTAAGTCTTTGTCTACCGTTCGAAAGTTAAATATCTAAAGAAAGGTAACGGTAAAAATACTGTCTGAACCAACAAAGAATATACTTTATGAAATATTTAAGGTTTGTAAATATATAAACATACACAAGTTGTTTTTAATACAGTATTGAAATGAAAAATGAAACAGTTTACTGACCTCTGACCGATGACCTCTTAAATTATAATTAGTACGTGTAGGAAATTCAACGCTTTTTTTACAATGACTAGTTGTGAAAGTAACACCAACAATTCCACGAACATTTCCAGTTGCTAACCACCCTTCCTGGTAATAATTCGTTCTATTTAGTTTCCATCCTTCATCCTGAAAAGAAAGAAAACATTTTTAAATTTGTCGATTATCCTAAATGCACAACGAAATTCGAGTTATTAAAATAATAGCATCTACCTTTAATTTTTTATTTGGAATTATTTTGAATATTGGTATAATGAGGTAATCCCCGAAATCATTTTTCTAATTAATTTGTGTAACTTCATTATAAATTTCTATCTCTTCTATATTATTCATCTTTTGTCCGCTAAACATGAGTTAATATATGAATTTGCTTTTTGTATAAATTTACTCTTTAACTTTTAATTTTTATATAATTATTTTATGTTTCTGCTATTTATTTTACTATATCTATATATTTTGAAAAGTAATTAACAATTTCTTAATGAAAGGTAACTAAAGATTAGTTTATTCAATAAGTGTTCTGGGTAAGAATTTTCGAGTATCACGTTAAAAATTTTAGATATTTTATGAATAAATTATGACAGTGACAGTATTTTCCTGGGAAAGAAATGGTTAAAGCTGGCAACCTTTTTTAATGCTTTATTGTAACAATGAATATCATAATACTTCTTGCCACCCTGAGATATGTATAAGTAATGAGTATTCTATATTGGTTGAAATCGAATATTTTATTAGTACGCTCGTGGTTTTATTGTTAATGTAAAATTTATCACTTTTAAAAGCTTTAAAATGAAAAGTTATGAGAATCCTGAAATTAGTTCAAATTTACGAACATGGAAGTTTGTACGTAACAAAACTAGGCGGTATACTGGATTTTCAAATCAGTTGTAAAACGTATGGGAAGGAACGTTATTGTTTTCTAATAACAGAATTAAGCCCATTCTTAAAGTTTTAAGTGCCCCGGGCAGAGTTCGCAAATCTTCACTATAGTTGAATTTATGAGAGAATTCCGATATCGGACTAGCGCTTTTATTTAAGCACTACGGTCGAACATGAAACTTTGTCGTTTTTACATATGACAAGAAATTTATTGTGTATAACCCCGCGGTTGGTGAACTAAAACCTACATACACTATCTAGGTACAGAATGTTATGCAATCGATTTTTTTTTCACTAACGCTACACCCACTTCTTAACTCATATTAGAACTTTTGTCAAAGTTTCCCCAAGATCGGCCATGATATCTGATGTATGTTAGTAACCACAATAACTCCATAACAACACGTACGTACTTTAAATTTCATATTTAAGCTTGTTTTGGAGCTGATTAGATCAGGTTGTTAGGACCAGCTTTTGGTTTTTATCAAATATTTCTAAAACAGCTGTATATTTCAAAGAAATAAAAATGCTAACATATAGACCTTGAACATATCAATCAATTATGATCTCTGCAATTTTTGATACGTCGCGTAAGTTTTGTAAGAAAATGTGTAGACATATCTTTTTAAGAAAATTCAATTTTACATAACGTTTCTTAATACAAAGTAAACTAGGTCTAAACAATTAATTAGACAGGATTGAAAATGTAATTGTATTTTATAAAAGCGGTTGGCTTTGGAATTTTTTTAAGTTAGCATGTGGATGTCTATTAACCTCTATCTGACATGAAGTTTTAAACGTCCATCTAACGTAAATCATGATTTTTGTTTTTACAATGTTGCCTGCTTTCGTTATGAACGTTATCAAAGTTATTTCATTTCGTTTAATTTCCACTTTGTGGGTTGGAAGGTCGTGATATTTTTATTAATGTCATTAATATGATATATTATTTATGTATTAAACAATGACTTTATAAAAACTATCTGATATAGGGTGTTCAAATTGAAGTCGGCCATGTTGCCAACTTTGTTACTACTAAAGATAAAATACCAAAGTAGTAGCGTTTTTGCTTCCTATTACGATGGTGAAAGTTTAAAAACAGTTGAACTTCGCGTTTTCGTGACATTAAAAAGAACAACATGTTTTTAAATAAAATACCCTGTAAATTTCTGCACATTTTAAACGATAATTTAATGTTAAACAAATACATAAATACCCTAAACTTACAAATAATCGAACTACAAACATTTAAATGTACCGGTTCAAGTTCCCATCGTGCACCCGAACATTACATTTCTTAAGTCAAATAATAAAGTGTTCGCTTAATCTGTACCAGAATAACGATTTATACCTAATGAAGTAACCGAATCTAATGTTATGGCACATTTCGAAGCTTTTCGGGAAAATTCAATAAGGGAGTATAAGTAAGCATGATTTTGGATTGTGCCTGAGAATTGTTCATAATACTTCAAAAAAGCAAGTATGCGCCGTATAAGTATAGTCAATTTCAATTCGTAATTATGAGAGTTGAATAATGAAAGTTTTTTAAATCAAAACAAAATAATCTACTACGGTATATCTGGTTTACTATGACTGCACATGAAATTTTATTTACACAACGCTCTTTGCCCTTTTTCCAATATATATATATATATATATATATATATATATATATATATATATACAGGGTGTCCGGAAAAGGATACGGAGCGGCTGTATCTCGACAATGGTAGGGCCTAGAGGTTTGGGACAAAAGTCCTTATAAGTAAAATGGGCAAGATAAATAGCTGGAAATTATTTTGAAGCTCGTAATTTGACCGCTAGGGGGCGTAACTACTGTGAAGAAATATAAAATTCACGCTAGACGGCAGATGATGAGCTATAAATTTCAAAATCATTTGACAGCTTGGGTAATACCGCACAATTTTTGTTTACGACATTTTTTCGTACATATCATAATAAGGGAGGGGGTAACCAAATGATTTGTCAATATTTGCATTTTAATATCGTCTGAACTGTTCAACCGATTTGAATATTTTTGATCTCATATGCTCTTGTAAAGAAATTGTTTTGGTAAAATGTTTAGTTTAACGTAAATAAACTAGAGGGCGTTATCTGCGGCGTTTACATATTTTTGTGATTTTTGGAAAAAAGTTAAATGGAAAGGTACTACTTTCTTGAAAGACTCTAAACCAACATAAAAACAGCTAAATTTTAGCGAAAACCGCATCCCGATATCTCCAACCGATCTTGATTTATCTGAGAAAATTTCAAAAATTGGAGTGATTTAGTCAGATCAAGTTACCTTATCGAGAAAAACAAATGCCGCAGCCGTTGCAACTGCTAAATTGAAAAATACTGATTTCACAACTGTCAAAAGTTAGTTGTTATAGTTTTTGTGTCTCAGATTTATTTTTTTAATTTGATTATCATAAAACATGACATTTACTAACGCGGAAGCATATGATATGTTACGCATTTATTTTCAATGTTACGAAGATGCTGTAATTGCGTCGCGTCAATATGCAATGCAATATTCACAAAGACAACATTTTTCTCGAGAAGTGTTTTCAAGATTGGCTAGGCGATTACGGGAGACAGGCAACGTTCATCCATGCAAGCACCTGGA
>JARFJB010001662.1:0-20000 GCA_036346205.1 Vesta saturnalis
TTTTAATTAATTTACCTTACTGGGCAGATACTAACGCTCATGTCAGTGTTGTCCGCAGTAGGCAAGGGAAATTTGCAATAAATGTATGGTGCTGCATTAAAAACGGACATTTTTATTAACACATGTATGAAGGAACATTAAACTCAATGAAATATCTCGATATTCTATGAATTCATTTGGAGGGATTTCTAGAGAGTCTTCCTTTAGCACAATATTGCAATGTCATATTTCAGCAAGACGGAGCTCCTGCGCATAATTCCCGTGTAGTTAGTGACTTCTTAAATTTACGTTTTCCTAAAACTGGATGGGAACGACAGCACCAATTTTTGTCTGATCGTTCCCGATCTTTCGCCTCTAGATTTCTTTTTAGGGTTTTTGAAAAACATTCATACAAAAGAACTAATAATACTGTGAATGAGTTAAAAGAAAGTGTTCGTTTGCCTTTACACAATTAACACCATTATCTATATATAACTCTATAAATTCAAATAGAAGACGATGCGAAGTTTGCATCCAAAAAGAGGGCGCACAGTTTGAAAAATATATTAGTTTTAGTGTGTTTTTTGTATTGATATTTTGTGTTCATATTTTTGTTCGTTTATAGAATTAGATGTTTACATACGTATGAAAACAGATTTGCTTTTCATAATTTCTGATGATGTTATATTGTTTATTTTCATTTCATTTCAATTTGTATTTAAGGTTTTTTGATAATTTTATATTCAATCTTTAGATTTTATAATTCCACAAGAACTACATTACAATTAAACTTATTTGTTCAATTCTCTGATTAGAGAATTGATTAGTTGGGGTTTAATGGAGTACCGTCACTCTACCAATTTAGCTATTCCTCAAACCCTGTTGAGTAATTGAATAAAGGATGAGATTCATTCAAGAACTGATTTATTCGATAATATTTACACTTTATATACAATGTTTTACATGACGTATTTTTTTTGACCTAGTTAGTAGGTCATGTTTATTCTTTTAAGCGCCTTTTTGTGCTTACTAGTTATAATGCATATCGTATATGTTAATTTCAACCTTACACACTTTTGTATCAGCACATTTGTCGCAATAATTAACCTGCTCTATATACAGTTTTGCTTGCTATTCGTTTTACATTTCTTAATTGTCAATTCTTATTACTCAACCTATTACTAAATATAAAATTACTAAAATTATTAACATTATTAAAATACCTGTTTAATCTGGAAGATTAAACATCCTTAGCCAAGTTCATGTTCATTCGTAGATTGAACATTCTGCCACGATGGTTGGCATGGCGTAAAGCTGTTCAGTAAACTTCGCTCTACTTTAACATTGTTAAGAGTCCAAGTGCTATTTGTAATGAGATTGTTTTGTTTCTTCCTTAAATTTTCCAAAAGTCCGCCTTCATTTTCTGCACTAGTGTCCATCTTGTACTTAGATTCTCTTCATAGCTTTTAATTCGTCCCGGAACTTCCCCATTTTGCTGCTATGTTGTCCGGCACTTTGATCCCATTTAATTGCGCTTATCCATAATTCTTGTATTATTAGTTTGGCTGTTATGGTTATTGGACTGACCCCCTAGCGGGTCGAAGATTTTTCTGTTTCTGATAGTATGCTTCTTTTGTTAATGCTTTGTTGTTGACTGTTACCTTGAATTGAAAGCTGTCTTGATCTGGTAGCCATCTCACCCTAGGGATTTTCTTGACTCGTCTTGGTTGATATCCAGTGGTTCCGACGTTTTTCTTCTTTCCATAGTTCTTTGTGATTTCCTGCCCATTTTCTTAACGTAAACCCTCCTTTTGCTGCTAATGTGGTTAATTCTTCCTGTAACGTTTTGCGTCTTCTATTGTGGTGGTTCCAGTTAACAGGTCGTCCACGTAATAATCTTTCAGTGTTACTGCTGATGCTTGCGGGTAATTGTTTTCTTCATCTTGGGCTAGTTGCTAATGTCCTTACCGCTAGGTAAGGTGAAGCTGTTCCATATGTCACGGTTGTAAGTTGGTACTCTTTGATTGGTTCCCTTGGTGTGGTTCTCCACAGTATAGTGTGGTATTTGTAATCTTCTTTGTTAAGTTTGATTTGACGGTACATCTTCTCTACGTCAGCCATGAGCACGTAGCGATGTTTTCTCCATCTTACTAAGAGGTCCCATAGATCCTGTTGTAATCTTGGCCACGTGCATCATCTCGTTTAAACTCTTCCGTTGGAGTCCTTAGATGATGCGTCAAATACTACCCAGCTTGGTCGTTGTATTGTTTCTTTCACAACTGCCTGATGTGGTATGTACACCTGTCTTCATTTGGGCTGGTGGCTAGTTTCATGTGCCCTAGTTGGAGGTATTCGTCCATGAATTTTTGTAACCTGTCTTCAACTTGTTGTCTTTTAAAAATTTCTTCTCTAGCTGTAGTAATCTTGGACTGCCAATGGTCTTGCGTTTTCCAGTGTCTGGATCTTTTTGAATGGTATTTTACTGTGTAAGTTCCATCCGGGTTCCTCACCGTGGTTTGTTGGTAATGTTTTCACATCTTCATCTTGTTGGGACATTTCACTGCCCTTGGAATTTCCTCGAGTTCCCAAAATTTTTAAGTGCATTTCTTCTTCCGTGATAACATACTAACTATCGTCACTTCTTCTTTTTTTAGGATTGTAGATCTGCCCTGACAAAATCCATCCTAATTCTGAGTTCTGACCTAATACGTCGCCTGTTCTTTTTACCCCGTCTAGTATTAACTTTGCGTAATCTTCAGCTCCCAGAAGCACATCTATTGGCCCCGGTTTATCGAGTGTGGGATCTGCCAATATTTGGTTTGTCCACTGGCTGTTGTCGAACTTGAATTGCTTCATGGGAAGATTCTCCGTGATCTTGTTTAACTATAACTTCTGTGGTTAGTGAAAGGTACTTGGATGTAAAGGTTTTAGTTGGATATTTATTTTGAGGTTGCCTTGGTTGGTGTAGACCCTCTAAACCGCTGATCTCGGCGTGTACTGTTTTCCTTGGTAGTTTTAATAGTTGTGCCGACTCTTCTGTAATGAATGATGCCTGTGACCCTGGGTCGATTAATACTCGTAACATGTGAAATTCACCGAAGATGTCCTTTATTCTGATAATTGCTGTTGCTAATAAAACTTCTTTTTTCTATTTTCAGGGCTGCTTGTTTCTTCTTCTTTGGTTGAAGCGTGCGCTGCCGATTTTGTTTGCTGGTGTGTTGCAGGTTTTTGTATTCCTGGTGCAGTAATGTGTGGTGCGGTACTGACACGTTGTGCACCTCCGTATTCGTGGCATCTGATGTTGGAACTGTGGTCCATGCAATTGAAACATAGACGTTTTCTCTCACGAATGTGATCCTGGCTTGTGTTGACAACCCTTTGAACTTGATGCAGTCACCCAACTTGTGATATTGGTTGCAGTAGACGCATGCTTGGTTTATTCTGCCATTGGGGGTTCCTTTGGGTTCCTCGTGGTAGTATGGTGTGATTTTCTTGCCTGGGACATCGCTTCCATTGACTGGAATCTTAGTTTGAGGAATTCCATTACTTCCTCCATTAATTATTTCATTTGGTGCTTTCAGCGATTGTTCGAATAGTTTGTTGTTTCTGCGTCCCATTTTCTTGCTATTATGTGGACAATAAGAGGACCCCAGGAGGCTGTTTCTACTCCTAGGTTCTTTATTGCTTCCAGACACTCATAAGTGGTGTCATGCAGACGCCTTATTGCACCTGCATCTTGCTCTTGGATGGTGGGAAAGTCTAGAATTTTGTCTTTAAAACTTTTACCATTAACCGTTTGTTGTTGTATCTGCCTCGAGAATTTCCCATGCTGTTTTGTAATTGCATTCTGCTATTTGAAGGTGTTGGATTAGTTTGATGCTTCTCCTGTGACGTTGCTTTTAAGGTACTGCATTTTTTCTATTGTTGTCACCGTTTTGTTGGAGTGTATTATTTTTTCAAACAGGTCTTGGAATGTCATCCAATTTTCATAGCCACCCTGAACATAGGTAGCTTTTTTCTGGCATCTTGATGCTGCATGTCTTATCTCCAACCATTTGTATTTTGTTTCGAGTTCGATGCTTTTGGTCACACCATTGTTCGGTTTTCTCGAACTCGCTGTTTGAAAAATAGTTGTCCTGATGTTTTGTTTCATGTACCTTTTGTGTTCGTGCAGTTCTTCAATTGCAGTCCATTGGCGCTGAATCTTGTCTTGCCATAACTTAAGTTGGACCGTGTTTTCCTCTTTCTTCAATCTTTCTTCTACTTGTTGTAATAGAGCACCTAGTTGTTGCATCTTGATCTCTTGTCGTTTCAATCGCTGTTCTTGTTCTTTATCGACCCCATCGTCTTCTTGCGAGGTGGTTGTTAGCTTCTTTTCCAGTTCTACCAGATAGTTCTTAATGTGATTATATAGTTTACCCAATTTTCAAAGTATTCTGATGTGTGGTAGTCATGATCATCTATCCGCAGTTTGGATATTTCATTATGTGTGCTGTTCGCTTCTTCCCACCATGTTTCCAATGCCTTGCTACGTTCATTAAGTACACCTTGTTCTTCCGTGCCGCATCTTTCTTCATATTTGTAAACATCTTCTCCATAGCCTTGCCAATTTCATTTTGGGTGTTGGCCAATTTGTTTATCTTCTCCATTTTCGCTTTGAGTCTTGTGTTGTTTCTTATTTATAAAGCATTTTCTTACCCACTGTCGATGTTTCTTCTTTCCTATAAGGGGCGTAAATTTATAGTTTAAGGGTAGACTTGCTGCTGTAACTTCTTTTGGCTGGTGGTGGTGAATTGAATGTAGCTGGTGGTTTGATGTCTTCAATAGGCTGATGTTCAATAGCTGCTGCTGTTGGTGGTGGACGATGTTTATTGGTTGCCGATGTTGGTGGCTGAAGGACCATGACTAATTTTACTGGCTGCGATGTTGTTGGCTCGAAGGACCATGACTAATTTACTGGTTGCCGATGTTGGTGGCTCGAAGGACCATGCTCAATTCTCTGATTAGAGATTGATTGTTGGGTTTAATGTGATACGCCGTCACTCGTACCAATTGAGACTATTCCTCACAACCCTGTTGAGTAATTGAATAAAGGATGAGATTCATTCAAACTGATTTATTCGATAATATTTACACTTTATATACAATGTTTTACATGACGTTTTTTCTTATTTGACCTAGTTAGTAGGTCATGTTTTATTCTTTTAAGCGCCTTTTGTGCTTACTAGTTATAATGCATATCGTATGTGTAATTTCAACCCACACTTTTGTATCAGCACAATTTGTCGCAATAATTAACCTGCTCTATATACAGTTTTGCTTGCTATTCGTTTTACACATTTCTTATTGTCAATTCTATTTTATCAACCTATTACTAAATATAAAATTACTAAAATTATTAACATTATTAAAATACCCTGTTTAATCTGGAAGATTAAACATTATTTAATTACAAATGTCCCTAAAATATTTTAGGAAGTGAAATTTCTTTTTTTTGTAGTATATCTTCATTCAATTTCATATCTGGTTTTCTAAGCCAACTATTATCCTTAATAAATATACCAATTAAATTACTAGAGGTGTTATATATTTTAAATAGCACAAAAATATCATTTAAAAGCGTCATAGCCAACTATGGTTTCCATAAAAAATAATATCTTTTTAAATTAAGGAGGTATTAAAATGTGAATGCACTAACGAATTCTACTTAAAAAGCGCCTTAAGAATATTTTAGTTTGTCGATACATTTAGAAATAAAAAGTTATTCAAGTTTTTCAAAATCGCCATTTTTCAATTTTGGCTAATTGCGCAATAACGGTCAGAGATATCTTGATTATGACTATTGGATCTTAATCAACACCAAAATCGAGCACGGCCCATATTACTTTTGCTCCTTAATAGAAAGGGTACTCCCATAAGAAAACATCGAAAATTAACGACCCTGAACATTAATACAATAATACATGTGAGTTTTGACTAAGGTTGAATATACACCTCTTTGGTTATAAGGCAAAACCTCACCTACCATCGATATTATCCATACCATTGCAATCATCGACATCATGGATATCGCTGATATTACAAACTGGTGAGTTCCTATCAGAAAGGTAAGGAATTGTTAGGGTGTTACCTGGTTGCAAGTGAGGATTGCAGACAACTTCAACAGAACACAAATTAAGACTCGTTTGAAAATTGTTTTGTTACATTGAAATATATGTAAATTATTTGTGTTCATTTACAATATAATTCCAACTCCTGGGCGGAATATAGACAACTGTCAATCGGTTCCAGGGTGTTGATATGGACTAATAGTGCCTCGAGCACCACCCAAAGATATGTGCAATAGTTAGTTGAAACAAACATTACAGAACGCTTCTCGCATACGCAATTTACTAGAAATTGCCGCTTCAGGTGTTTCAACATGGAAATGGTTTAGTTTTTTTTTGGTTACTTTGGCTAATTAATGAATTGTATTAAAACTTTTGATATTTAACCACTATTAATTTTGAGTTTACATTTTAAGATAGATTTACGAACAGCAGGGTTGATAAGTTACTGCCAGCGTGGTGTCGTTTTATATCGATTAATATTTTTGTTTCGATTTAATTGCAGTATCGATCCTTGACGTGTATATTCTGCTCCAATTTTGTGAATTTGGATAGCTTTGGAGTTCAGTGAATAATGTTTGTTCGTTTAAGAGTATTTTCTTCAAATGCCGTTTTTGTATTATGTTTGTGTTTTATGTTACTTTGAGTAGATTATAAGAGTACTAATTGTAGTGACAACAATTTTGGATTTTCGTATTTTAAGACTTTTAAGATTTAGAATTAATATTGTATTCAAGATAACTTAACTATTTTTCTTATGTTTTTGTTATACCAATTTATGACGTTTATTGTGAGCTTATTAGTTATCGTTCGTGGTTTATTAGCCATTAGTATAATTTATTTTCGGTGAATGTTTATTTTTGACGGACGTTTTAAGGGATATACATATTTTGAAGATTGTAGAAAAAAATTTGTTTGTAACACGTGCGCGAACTACTTTGGTGATCTCGACTAATTTTTTAACGAGGCGCAGCCGAGTTAAAAAATTCAATTCTCGATCACCAAAGTAGCATGTCGCTCACTAGATATAAAAATAACTATTTAAGTATTTTTGAAATTACTTTAAGTTGTTATCTAAAATTACAAATGTTCCATTTTCTTTGTTTTCGTTTTTACCTAATGCAAATTTAATGTACTATCCAAGTTTATCAATAAGTAAGTTCGTGAGCATCCAGTACCTATGTGATAAAATAAATTCGTGTGCAAATTTAAGTTTTATTGTTGTTTTTTAAGTAGTTTCTTAAACATTTTTTTTGATTTGCAGGTTTACTGCGAGCTTTATGATGGCAGACATGAAAAAGTAGACACTGCAGTTTGCACTACTTGAAATGTGAAAAGTATTCAGTAACGATGCCATGAAGCCTTCAAAATGGAGGATTACTTATCAAGAGTACATGCGAAAAAATTAAGCCCTTGTCATTCTTTCAAGCATTAAAGAAGAACTAGAAAAGGCCATCCATGAGATCGATGTTTGCGTCATCATCTAAGCAAGACGTTGATGGTTTGCGAGCGTCCTATAATATATCTTTATTAATAGCGCAGTCAAACCCACACAATTGAAAGCAGCTTATTTTACCAGACATAGTCCTCAACAATATATTGCAGAATCCCATATGATATTATAAAGGAAATTCCTTTGAGCAATAACACCGTTCAGAGACGAGTAGACGAGATGGATCGCGACGTGGAAAACATTTTATGCAATTTCTTACAGACCAACAGATTCTCTCCAGTTGGACGAGTCTACATTACCTGGCAATGAAGCTCTGTTGTTAGGATATGTTTGATATATTAAAAAGATCCAAATTTGAAAAAAATCTGAACAATTGTAAAACATATATTTATTAATTGACTGATATATTTGGTATGTTTAACAAATAACAATAATATCGGCCTTTGTGGGTAAACTTATCCTTTACAAACAAAATTTAAGCAGAAAAGAATATTCACAGTTTCCGCATTTGTCAAAATACCAGAAATGCTTCAAAAGGATGTTATCTTATCACTCACTTGGACGCATTACACAAGGATTTTACTAAGAGGTTTGAGGATCTCTTAAATTTACAAATTCCTCAATGGATAATAAATCCGTACAACATCACAGCCATGGAAGAAGCCAATGTGATAGTGCAAGAAGAGCTGATCACCATCAGCACAAACTAGGAGCTTAAGTAGAAGTTCAACCAAGGCTATCAGAAGTTCTGGTTGCAGCGCAACATTGAAAAACTGTATCCTACATTGTGGAACATTGCTGAAAAATACCTTATCGCTTTACCATCATCATACCTAGTCTAAAAATAGTATGGTTACAAACATTTTGACAGAACAAAGAAACCGCTTGAAAGTCAACGAACGCGGCTGCAATTCACCAATATTGAACCAGATTTAGCTAGATTGGTAGAAAATGACCAGGTTCATCCATCACACTGAATGTTTTATTTTTTTAATCTTTAGTTTGCGATTTTAATGTTTTTTTCAAAAAATAATTACCTACTTAAGTATTTTTACGTAACTTGTATTAATAATTATTAATTACACTTGATATATACTGTATTTTATGTCTATCTATTTTGTTAAATTTTGATGAGAAAATGTTGTCAAGTTTACTCACTTAACCAACCGCAAGGTTTTTAAATTGGTAAGTATTTTGTATCAATAGGAAAAAAACTAGAGATAGGATTTTTAAAGTAATTTGGCTATGGGCGTCTGTTCATTTTGGGAAAGGGGTCTCTGGCTCAAAATAATTTGGGAATCCTGACCTAAATAACCGTAACAACCTCTGTTTATTTGTCAAAAACTGACGTAATTAACTTCTCACTAACATGCAGTTTAATCTGGAACATTTTCAATTAATAATTTATTATGATTTCAAACGTGGGTTATATACGAAAACAAGTGTTTAGATCGCCTTTCCATGGCTTGCTGAAGGATGACCTTCAAGAGTACTTAAGAGAACTTATATGCGTAAGAAAATGTTAATCGTGCCCAATTTATCGTGAGTGAAATGTGCAAAATGACCGCATGATTGAAAAGGCATTAGGAATCGGTTTAGCAGCAGGCGGCAACATTTGAAAACAAGGTAACGCCCCTTTTAGTTGACTTCTGCAAGGTCAGAGTTCATTGACCTCTTCCAAGGTCATAGTTTTATTGTATAACAAATTTTCTAAAATCTGTTGCGGAAACGGATGAGCCCAAAGTTCTGGGCTCAAGGTCACTCTGGTGGAGACAACCTAAAATAGAATTTTCAAGGTCAAGGTTTATTGACCTGCAAAGTATCATATTATAATTCTTAGAAATCTAAAAAAAATAGAATCAGTTCATGGAAACAAGAAGAATGATAGGTTAAATGGCTCATGTATTAGCTAGATTGAATTATGCTCTTCAAGGCCAAAATTTATTGGTACTGTATTATAGTTTTTAGAAATCTAAATATAGAATGAATTCATGGAAGCAAAAAGAATGCCAGGTTGCTGTTTGTGCTAAAAAGTAGGTCAAGGTTAAATGGTTCTTGCATTGGCTAAATTTAGTCAAGCTCTTCAAGGTCAAAATTTATTGGTATCATATTACAATTCTTAGAAATCTAAAAATAGAGTCAGTTCGTGAAAACTATGCTAAGTAGGTCAAGGTTAAATAATTCTTGTATTATCTAAATTGAGTCAAAGTCAAATAATTGTGTAAAAGTAGGTCAAGGTGAGTATTTGACAAGTTGAAACTTGTTCAAGTAAGTAGGTATTCAAAGTCAAGGACACATTTTTTTTATATAAACCGCAGTGTGGTATGTTGAAATCAGTCAGTAAGTTAGCAACTTGTAATTATTAAACATGGAGTTAAAGCATCTATTGCAAACCCTTTAAATACCTCGAGGTAGCAAAAAAGTATAATGTGTTGAATGTGGCTGTAATTAATACGAAGTACGGTGAATGTATAGTGATGGAAATAGCTGATTTTAAATGTGTATCACCTCGGCGCTTTCATGAGTATTTCAAAGGATAAACCCGTATTAAAGAATTTGAAACTTTGCTAAACATGAAAGAAACAACAAACATAACCCTTTGTTTTTTAATAGTAGTGCTACAACCCCACCATATGTAAATTAACCAGAATTATTTCTTAAGTGATTAGTCAAAATGCAATTGTTAGCACGCAAAGTAGTTATCTCAGTATACTGGAAGCAGCAATAAAATAATTTCCGGAACGATCAAGTCCAGAAGTTCACTGGTATATATGAATATCCGCATAATTGCAGTAATAATATGAATAATAATAATAATAATAATAATAATAATAATAATAATAATAATAATTACAATAATAATAATAATGTTTGAAATGTTTATTTCAGATAATGTACAATTGTTTGCGATCCAACCAAGTTCCACCAACTTATCGGTTGGGTCCGTTTAAATCATTAATTACATTTACATAGTACATTTGATAACTATATACTGTTTTGACATAATTATTTTGTTACTATAGTCTGACTTTTAACAAATACATTGAAATGCAATCGTGTGATGGTAAGTATACAATACGTATTTTTGTTTATTAATATTGTCCATATTTTTAAATTATTAGTTTTACACTGTTCTAAAGTCTTGGTACATTGTTTCAATTATCCATTTCCTTACAGCAGCTTTAAATCTTGTAATTGCAGTTATGCTTTTTTATGTTTGCAGGTATGGTATTATACAGCATGGGCACTGTACATTCTATCGAACGCTATCCATACTTGTTGAAGTAGAATGGCACAGCGTAGACGGTGTTACGTGTTTGGTAGTTATGGTCCAAAGCGATTTTGTAGACGTCATCGTTATAGTACGTGATGATGTTAATGTAATTATAATAACCTCTTGGAGTGAGTGTGTTCGTTTTTCTAATAGTTGTTTCTTTTCTAGGTGAAGATTTCCTTTAATTAACAAGTAAACTTAACTGCAGAGATTCCAATCGTTTCAAATGAATTGCTTCAGCACCCCATACTCGAACCCCGTACCTGATGGCCGATTCTATAATTGCTTTATATACAATTTCCATGGTTTTGTTGTTGGTATATTTGCTTAATAAATAGAAACATCCTGAATACCTTTTAATTTTGTTGTGAAATAATAATAATAATAATAGTTAATAATAATAATAATAATAATAATAATAATAATAATAATAATAATAATTATAATAATAGTAATAATAATAATAATAATAATAAAGATTCCATAACCTGTGATATTAAGTTCAGATTACTTACAACTGTGATATTAATTTAAGACGACCTAAACTGTGATATGAATGTGTGTTTGTTTTATATAAATGTATAGTAGTCCTTGTCGTATATCTTATTTAAACCTATATACTTAATATAAAATTTATTTAAAACTACTCAAACAATGGAGCAAATCCTGCAATGGAACTGCAATGGATGTTCCAAAAGTAAGGACAATTACGTCTACTAATCACTGAATACAATCCATTTGCCATCGTATTACAGGAAACTCATTTCAAAGTGAATGAAAAGTTTTACTTAAACGGCTTTGAGGTCATAAGATATGATGAGCCTCATGACGAACGTGCCAAAGGAGGAGTCGCCATATTGGTAAAAGTACTTGTATATATAATAGCATCCAATTGAACACGACGATACAAGCTGTAGCTGTATCGATTAAACATCCTGTTACTATAAATATCTGTAACATCTATTTACCAGACAACAATTGAACGATACCAATAGATAACCAATATCTCAATTACCCACACCGTTCCTCTTACTAGGAGACTTCAATGCTCACAATCCATTATGGGGTTCAGCTAAAAGATACCAAAGGCAAAGCATTAGAATCACTACTCGATGCAAACCAATTAATTCTAATAAACAACGGTAAACCAACACATCTAAACTCAAGAACAAATGGTTTCTCTGCTATAGATCTTAGCATGTGTTCTCCACAGGTAGCAGAAAAATATGAATGGAATCCAATAGAAGATCTACATGGTAGTGATCACTTCCCCATAATCATAACATCCTCTATCGCGCAACAAAATTGGATTACAGTTCCCAGATGGAAGATAAGTAAGGCTGACTGGTTGCAATACAAAAGTATGTTACAGACATAGACAGACAGCAAGACATAAATACACTAGTCCGAGACTTTACAAATAATATAGTTAACGCGGCGGAAAGGACAATACCAAAAGGTACTAGTAGAGTGACAAAACCACCGGTTCCTTGGTGGAATCCGGAAGTGGCATTAGCAATAAGTAATCGCAAAAAAGCATTAAAAACATTTGTTAATGAGCCCACTATGCAAAGACTAATCGAGTACAAGAAAAGTAGAGCCATAGCAAGAAGAAAGGTATTGGAGAGCAAGAGACCGTCGTGGGAAAGGTATGTCTCCAGTATGACACGAAAAACTCCTCCAACAGAGATTTGGAAGAAAGTAAAAACAATAACAGGCAAACGAAAACAAGTCAAGCCAACAAATATTCTACATGGAGAAGTTATAGACACTGACCCGTACAGCATAGCAGAACAGTTTGCTAAATATTACGAAAAAGTGAGCTCAGCCGATAATTATGATGATCACTTCAGAAGAATTAGATCCATCACAGAAGTACCCCTCGACTACGCAGAACAAGAAACTAAGGAATACAACGCACCCTTTAGTAAAGAAGAATTAAAGGCAAGTTTAGAAACCGTTAAAGAAACATCCCCAGGATTGGACAATATACAATATGTCATGATAAAAAATTTACCAAGAACAGCCGTTGAAAATTTACTGTATATATATATAACAGAATTTGGTCAGAAGGCGCCTATCCCACCATTTGGAAAACATCACTTATTGTACCAATACTGAAGGCCGATAAAGACGAATTACAAACCTCTAGTTATAGACCAATATCCTTATTAAGCTGTCTTGGAAAGCTCTTGGAGCGAATGGTCAACACAAGGCTAGTGAAACGTTTAGAAAAGAAACACCTGATAAATAAATATCAAACCGGGTTTCGAAGATACCATTCAACCATTGATAACATTACATACGTTGCAACCAATATGCTAGAGGCATTCAGAAACAGACAGCATAGCACCGCTATATTTTTCGACCTCGAAAAGGCGTTTGATTTAGTTTGGAGATATGGGGTAATAGAGAAATTGCACAAATTGGGCTTTAGAGGAAATCTAATAAAATTCATAAAGTCGTTCTTATCGGACAGGCACCTCAGGGTAAGGATAAGTGACCACCTATCTAGTAAACGACCTTTAGAAATAGGCATCCCGCAAGGATCCCCAATCAGTGGGATCTTATTTCTAATAGCAGTGAATGACCTTACCAGAGCGCTACACCCAAAAATAAAAAGTTGTTTTTATGTAGATGACCTAGTCATTTTACAACGTCCAGGAGAAGAACCGCACAATGGATTATTACAAGACGCCATAGAGATAATAGTCCAAAGAGCCCAAGAAAGAGGCTTTAAAGTATCAGCACAAAAACGGTAGCCATGCACTTCTGCAAGCTTAGACGGCCCCATTATTTACCGACTTTTAAGCTGAATGATACAGTAATTAAATGTGTACCCAACCACAAATTCCTCGAGTAATTCTTGATAGCGCTATGACATGGAAACAACACATAAATGATCTAACCACAAAAGCACGCAAAACTATGAATATAGTAAAATGTATAAGTAATAAAAATGGGAGCAGATAGAGAAGTGTTGATAAGGCTTACAAAACACTAATACTATCAATACTCGACTATGGATCTGTAGCGTTGACTCAGCTTCGAAATCCAATCTAAGACCGCTAGAGGTTATACAAAATTTGTGCATACGTTACAGCATAGGAGCATTCCCAACAAGCCCATGGCAGCTTGCAAGTAGAAGCAGGACTTATGCCACTACAATTAAGACGAATGTGGAACCTACTGAACTACACACTAAAAATACAACAAAACCCGCAACATTATATGTATAAAAAGTTAAGTAACATAGATCAAAACGAAAACGGAAATAGAAATAATCCTATAAATATTAGAATAGGTAACGCTCTAAAACAATTAGGAATAAATTCCATCACACCGTTAAATCGACACGATATAAAAGAAAAGATTTGGGAGAAATGGCAAGCAAGCTGGTCAGCACAAAATAAATTTTTGAAAAGCATACCCCAAAAGTAATAAATAATAGAGTGTATCCGCAAATGTCTAGAAAAATTAGCATCGCAATAACAAGACTGAGAATAGGACACACAAGTTAACTCACTCATACATGCTCGAAAAACACATCCTCCTACATGTACCAAATGTAACAAACAACTCACAATAGCACACATATTTGAAGAATGTGAGCAACTAACAGCAGTAGAAGAAAAGCAAATGTGAATAATGGAATTAAAATAGATCTTAACATCACGGAACAAAAGATCAAAGATATTACAAACTATCTAACTGAGATCGAAATAATGAATGAAATATAATAAGTAAAGTAGTATGACGAAGAAAATACGTGGCAAATAACCAAGAAGTTGAAGCCACAAAAAAAAAAAAAAAAAAAAATAAAGATTCCATTTACCAAGAAGTCATGGAGGTCGTGGAATACCGTGTATTAAAACTCGACATTACTTGCAAATAGACAAACTACGCCAGTATTTCGTGCAGAAATCAATTAGTAGCCCGATCCACCAAGCAATAGTTCAATCAGACATAAATATGTCTCCATTAAAACTATCGAACAAAGAATATGACCCTAAATCCAAAATTTTTAGTCTCTAAATTAACACAACAATGGAAATACAAGCCACTTCGTGGTCGTTATCTAACAATGCTAGATAATAATGAAATTGAGAATTTGGCTTCTCAAGCTTGGATTTCAAATGGAAATATGTTTCCTGAGACAGAAGGATTTATAGCGGCCATACAAGACCAGGTAGTTGCTACAAAAGTATATCGGAAAAAAATAATTAAGGAAAACCTTGAAAATGTCAAATGTAGAATGTGCGGTAACATTGATGAAAGCATAGAGCACATCATATCAGGATGTTCAGTGTTAGCCCCAATAGCATATCTTGAAAGGCACAACCAAGTGGCGAAAATACTGCATCAAGAATTAAGAATTAAATACATGGACCTACAAGAACAAGTTCCTTATTATTCCTATAACCCACCTGCCGTGTGTGAAAATGAAACCACAAAAATTTACTGGAATCGACAAATTATTACAGACAGACCGATTCCGAATAACATTCCAGATATTGTATTAACTCTAAAATCTGAAAAAAATACAAATCTAATTGACATTTCAGTACCACTTCGAATCAACTCAAGAAAGCACACACGGAAAAAATTTACAAATACATCCCATCAGTTGATGAAATTAAGAAGATGTGGAAAACAGATAAAGTTATAATAATTCCAATAATAATTGGTGCTACTGGTGAAATACCAAAACAAAAACTCTAGATATGAATTCAAAATTATATCTGCAAATGCAAAAAGTAGTATTACTAAATATTTGTAATATATGTAGCTCGTAGAGTTTGAAGTTTATCAAACTAAGACCTAATTGCCTTTAATTGTATTACATTATTACCTGCATGTAAAGTGCTGTAAAATATAGATACGTTACCTTGTATTTAACAGAAATATTAGAAATAAATAATAATAATAATAATAATAATAATAATAATAATAATAATAATAATAATAATAATTTAACCTTGTGTTTTGGTGTCAAAATAGTGATGGTAATAGTAGCAGTAATAAAAATAAAAATGAACAGAAACAAGATGAACATTTTATGAAAATGTAAATTTTCTCCATTATCACATTAATAAAATACTTATCTTTTTGGATTTTTAATGGTGTATTTTAAATTCTACAATCTAAACGTTTCGATAACACTTACAGTTATCTTCGTCAGTAGTAATATCTGTTAAAATTGTTAAAGATGTTGTAAACAACTTTGTCAAAGTTGAAAAATTGAAACATAAACATCAGCCTGCTGTCAACATAAGTTTGAGAAACGTATAAACCAACTATAAATTAAATATTAATAAAGAATAACTAGGTCATTCAAAATTAAATATTGTTAAACTGTCTTAAAGATGACAAATCAGAACACTCTCTAACCGCGAAGGCTAACAATGAAAATGTCAGCAAAAACACATTTAGCAAACGTCAAATAAAATAATCCAGTTAAATCTAACAAAGAGATATCTTTATCAATAAGTGCAATCAACAATGAAAAGCATAATGCAGAACGTTTTTGTAATTTTTAAATTTTAATCTTAATTTCAACTACTTATGCTAAATTATAGTGCTGTGGTAATTTAACATATAATTGGTAAAGCATTTGCTTCAAGGTCTAGGAACAACACAGCAAAAAACCTAGACATACCAAAAGGCAAAATTAAAATCAAAATTAAGGGGAATCATTATGTTTTTTTTTAATTATAAGATGCCAAAACCTATTTAAACGGAGATTTTCTTCTTGTCTATTAAAATTATTCGGGTGTTTATATATTTGACGTTGTAAACGAACATGATAATGAGTTTTTCTTGACAATATTTCCATATTGTCAAATTGAATGCCATGATTTAGATTATTCAAGGCATGGCCAGCCACAGCAGACTTCTCTGGTTGACCTAATCTACAAAATCGCATATGTTCTTTCGTCTTGTATCAAAGCTACGTTTTTGGTCCGATGTATACTTTTCCACATGAACAAGATAACTTATACACTCCGGAAGATGATAAAGGGTTTGACACATCTTTAGGTGATCTTAAATGTTCTTTAATTTTTCTTGTAGGTTTAAAAATAGTCCTAATGCCATATTTAATTAGGATTTTTTCAATTCTATCTGTAACATTAGCTATAAAAGGAGAAAAGCAGTACAAACATTAAGAACTGGTTTTTCTTTAAGGTTACGTCTAGAAGGTGTAATAACATTATTAATATCTGTAAGTGAATATCCATTATCTTGTAAGGATTTTGTTAAATATTTATATTCATCCTTCAAAATTCAGGGTCACAAATTCGTTTTGCTCGATCTACTAAAGATTTAATTACACCAATTTTTTGACGTGAATGGTGGTTGGATAATTTATGAAGGTAGCTATCAGTGTGTGTCGGATTTCTGTAAACCTTAAAAGATAGTGAATTATTATTTTTAGATATTAATATGCCAAGAAATGGTAAACTTCCATTAGTTTCTTTTTCCATGGTAAACTGAATACTAGGATGTACCATTTATAAAACCAAAAACTCATGCAGTGCTTCTTCTCCATGTCTCCAAATAACGTATGTGTCATCTACATATCTATACCAAACTGAAGAGTTTTTAGGTGAATTTTGTAACGTTAATGTTTCAAATTTTCCATGTAAAAATTAGCTATAACAGAACTAAGGGCCTACCCATTGCTACACCATCAATCTGTTCATAAAATTTACTATTCCACTGAAAATAAGTTGTAGTAAGACAGTGCTGAAAAGAATGGTTATGTCCTTTGGAAAAAGATGATCAATGTGTTCAATAGTTTCTTTTAGAGGCACTTTTGTAAAAAGTGAAACAACATCAAAACTAACCATTATATCACCCTCTTCAATTTTGAAACTATGCATTTTTTCAACAAAGTCGGCAGAATTTTTAATGTAATGGGGTGTTTTCCTATATGAGGTTGTAATAAAATGTAAGATGTTTTGCAAGGCTATTGTGGAGAACCAATTGCATTAACAATAGGCCTTAAAGGAATATTAGGTTTATGAATTTTTGGTAAACCATATAGTTTTGGTGAAATAGCTTCAGAGTTAGTTAGTTTCTTTTTTATTTCTTCAGGAATAGATGATAATTTAATCAGTTCTTTAGTTTGAAAAAAAACTTTTTTGTTGGATCTTTTGGTATTTCACGATAAGTTTCTGGTCCCAACAATTGTTCTATTTTAACGTTATAATTATATTAATATAACAGTTGCATTACCTTTATCTGATTTTAATATTATTATACTTAACTTTCATTTCGTTTAAGATCGTTGACGAAAGGATAAGTTGCTCTTTGGAGGTTTTGTTTTACGTAATATGTTAACGGTGTTATATCTAACTTCATTAGCAGCATCAAAAGGTAATGATTTAATGGAGTTTTCGATATTGGAAATTATATCTTCAAAAGGTATTACTCTTGGTGTTATCGCAAAATTTCCTCCTTTAGAAAGCGCTTCAATAGCATAATCTGAAACAACATTATCAGAAAGGTTTATAACTGTTTTTTTTATAATCAATAGATGGTCTATTATTTTGTTGTTTGTATAATTTATTAAATTTTCTTTTTGACGTTGATATGAGGTGAACGTTGTTTGTTAACAAGAACACTGACTGGCCATCATTTCAACAGAAAAATGAATATTTATCAATGTACAAACGGACAACTAAGAATACTTAATTAATTTGGTTTATTATAAACTGTCAGTGATACTCTAGTGCAAAATACGTAGAAATTGGATACACTACATATCTCAACCTTGACCAGTGGTGCGTATAGGATAAAACTGCGATAAATCAATGATGTGGTGTTAGACACGCAGGAGTGGAATGAACTTCTAAGATGGCATTCATATGTTGAATTACAATTCTTTCGATCTCAAAATTGAAAACCAAATTGACTAGTCGAATGTAAACTAAAGAAGATATAGTCAATGATCAGCATTATGAATCTTTATCTGCCACTCTTGGTATTTATTACAATTTGGATTTGATTAAAGCATATGATAGAATTTTGAAAACTGCTGTTCTTTCACATTCAGTGTTAATAGCGTAGAAAAAACTATTCAATTTAAAGGATAGAATAAGCTATCGATTGGAATTTCTTGAATCGTACAATCTAGCGTCTTCCTATGAAAAAATTATATAACAAGTTGTTAACTACCGGCGTTTTCCTGAGAAATAATTATCTGGCAGTGACGACAATGACAATTATAAAGACACTGAAGATGTCATAAATGCAAAGTATAATATTAATTCACACAGCACTGTATGCTTAATGGAAATTTTTTATTACCATCCTGCTCATCTACTGTATCGCATTTAATAAATATTATTTTAATAAAGAAATATCAGTAACAAATTTTGTTTTCTTATTGTCTCGAATTAAGTATAAACCGCCTGCTTTATCTATCCAGGTAAACAATAATGTTAGTTAAGCTCAAACGCGCGCACACGTACACACACACGTACAAACTCACACATCACATCACACCACACACACACGTACACACACACACACACGCATAACACACATAAACACACCACACAAAACACAACACACACTCACACACACACACACACACACACACACATACACACACACTACACACACACACACACACACACACACACACACACACACACACACACACACACACACACATTTGTATTTTGGTATTGGTATTTGATCTGTGCTCCGACTTGGTGCGAAATTACTGAAAAAATATGGTTGTCACCGGGAGCGCCCTAATAAGTCACTGCATTAATTTAATATATCTGTAAATAAAAAAAAATTATTTGAAAATGTAAACAGTCACCTTCATTGCACATATTGAAATACTTATGTTTTTTGGGTTTTTTAATGATATATTTGTATACTAAATTTATACAATATCAACGTTTCGGTAACACAGTTATCTTCGTCAGTAGTAATATTATATATTACAACTGTTAAAGTTGTTGGAACAATTTTGTGAAATTTGAAATATTGATAACACAAACATAAGTCTGCTATTAATATAATAGTTTGATAAACGATATAAAGCAAACTATGGAATACAACTTTAGTAAAATATAACTAGATCATTAATTAATTAAATATTGTTAAACTGCCTCGAAGATGGCACATGATAACACCCCCTAACGGTCGAATGCTAACGATCAAAAAT
>JARFJB010001662.1:35000-45000 GCA_036346205.1 Vesta saturnalis
GGTGACGTGTGCGTGTGCGTGTGCGTGTGCGTGTGGTGTACGTGTGCGTATACGTGTGCGTGTGTGTGTGCGTGTGCGTGTGCGTGTGGTTGTTGTGTGTGTATGTTTGTGTGTGTGTGTGTGTGTGTGTGTATGTGTGTGTGTGTGTATGTGTGTGTGTGTGTGTGTGTGTGTGTGTGTGTGTGTGTGTGTGTGTGTGTGTGTGTGTTTTGTGTCTCTGTTGCTGTGTGCGCTGTGTGTGTGTTGTTTGTGTTATTGGTTGTTTGTTTGCGTGTGTGCGTGCGTGTGTGCGTGCGTGTGTGTGTCTGTGTGCGTGTGTGTGGCTGTATGCTAGTATCCACGATAGCTTCAGGGCGATAATACTTACGTACTTAAAATTTCGTATTTAAACTTGCTTTCGTTTCTCCTGGAGCTGATTATATTTTCGGAGTAGGGTGTCATTAAAAGTAGTTTTCGCTTTTTCTGAAATATTTTAAAATAGCTGTATATTTCAAAGAAATAAAAATACCGACATAAGGACCTTAAACATATCTATTAGTTATGTTCTGTGGCATTTTGTAATACAAGGCGTAATGTAGCTTCCAAAATATTCCTATGGTAGAATTAGGATGTTAGTTCAAATATGTGAATAACGATCAACTTTATAGAAAAAGTGTAAACATGTTTTTTAAAGAAAATTTAATTTTACATATCTTTTTTTATAAAGTTTCTTAATATACAGTCAATTAAGTTTAAAATTTAATCAAACAGGATTAAAAATGCTTGAGCTGTATTATCAACATGTAAAAGCGAGCGGTGTGGAATTTTTTTTAAATTAAGCATGTAACGTCTATCTGACATTTAGTTTTAAACATCTATCTGGCATAGATTATTGCTTTTGTTTTTACAGTGTTGCCTATTTTTGTTATGAACCTATTAAATAACCGAATGCATAATTGTCTTAATTATTATTGTTAAAATGATTTCATTTCTTTCAATCTCCACTTTGTTGGTTTGAAGGTCGTGTGTGGTTCCACACCAGATGTTTTTGATTTCGTTTAATGTTTAATTCAACTTGCTCGTTTACATATTTTATATTTATAAAACTGATCTGTTTTTTTATTTAAATTGGAGTGTAATAGAACATTTTTTATGTATGTATTCTTGTACGGTGTGGTCCGTAAGTAATGTTCAAAACGAAATGTAAGATTCTCGGTCTCAAAATATTACGATCTGACGCAACTTGCTCTAATAAAATATTGATAATAAAGAAGACACCGGGTGTTAAAATAAAAAAGAAATATGGATTTTTGAAGTATCTCTAAACCGAAAAATGGTATTTTTCTCATTCTTGGTATAATAAATAGATATAAAGTACATTGGTTTTAGCTTATTAATACGTTTTATTATGTACAGTGGTGTAGAACGCAAGAGGTAAAGCGACACTTTAATCCCTAATTTCTACGCCAATGGAGCAAATTGGATTTTTTTATTAAAATACGAAACCTTCATTTAAGGTATATTTTGTCTAAATCGATAACTTTAACAGTTTCTAAGATATTTACATTTTAGGTATTTATTACCAACTGCTTAGGCAGATTATTATTCTGTAGTATTTTGGAAACAACTTGAAATCGTGAAAATCAGTGTTTCGGGAAGATTACACGTCACTTCAGGAAATGATAGATCTGATCATTTTAACACAAAACTAATATAAACGTAAGTCCAATAGTGTTTGGTTTTCGAGATACATGGTGTCAAAGTTAATAACCTGCCTAAGCAGTTGGTAACAAATAACTAAAAAGTGCAAATATCTTAGAAACATCAAGTTTTCGTATTTTAATAAAAAAAAAATACAATTTTTGGTTTAGATACATTGGTCGTCAAATTAATAACTGACGTTTAATAAGCTAAAACAATGTACTTAACTCATTTATTTACAAAGAATGAAAAAATTTTCCTTGTTTGGTATATTTCAAAATCAACTTTTTGGAACTTTGACACCCTGTGTCTTTTATATTATCGATATTTATTAAATCTTTAGTTTTAACGGACATAAAAATGTAACAGAATCTACCTAATAAAACAAACTAAAATGGATTTGTATTAATTTATTGTTCATTAGTTACATAGTATCACCAAAAAGTTCATCGTTTGGTAATTTAAGTTAGTATTCTTTTAGTTCTCTGTTGTACCATCATGCAATAAATTCACATTAAACTGTATTAAAACTAATTCATAAGTAACTATTGCACCAGCCATCTTAAAAATCATCCATTTATCTTCTACTTAATTTTGCGAAACATACTTACACTTAATATTAGTCCTCTTGTAATGTAGAAAAAATGTTTTCCAGATAAAGCAACTATATCAAATTTTGTTTGCTCTATAAATCTCTTAATCTAAAATAACATCTTAAAACATAATATTATACTCAGTGTTATTGAAAACCTCTGCATTGTACGTATCTGACGAAATTGAATTTAGAATCGTTGTAGGTTCTCTACTTTCGTCATATATCCAGGCACCATACATAGACACACAAACCGTGCGAACTATCATAAATCCAAATGAAAAGAAAAAGTAAACTTTTTCCAAGGTGTCTTTCATAGGTCTATAACATTAAGGTATAGATGTGAATAAATCATATAGTTTTATTGCCTTACCTTAGACTGTTGAATAATTGAAGTAAAATAAAGAATAGATTATTTCCATACGAAGCTAGTATGACGAAAGACAAAGCATCATCTACTCTTCTGGTTAGTTGGCTTAGTTTATTGTAATCTTCTCTTATTTCACGCCAGGTGGTAATGCTGGTATTCTATTTATAATACAAAATAATATTAACTATACCTACTAGCATAAATAGCAAATTTTAAGAAGCGTGGGAATCATTATAATAGTGATGATTAATAAATCTAAAAACTACAAATCTTGATTTTTCGCTATTATCGCATATGGCTTGAGTAATTATATAAATTGCGAAAAATACATGCATTTGAGGCCACACCATATTAACCTCACCTAACCTAATCTGCCAGCCACACAGAAAGAGGCACGCGTGTGTGTGTACGTGGGAAAACGGTAAATTTTGCTTTAAAAACTGTCCATATGGATGTAGGGGGTTTTATTTCACCAACCGACATTTTTCAAATGGGAATGGCCAATTTTTTTTAGCAAATTTGAATTCCAATTCCAATTCATCTTTATTCAGAGTTCTCTATACCTCAATCTTACCACTTGTGAAATATTTCACTTTTTTGAAAATACAGAGGTTTTGAAAAAGCTGAGTAACTATGTAATCTGTAGATCAAATATAAGAGCTATAACAAAAAAAAATTGAATATTATACAGGGTGTGACAAATTTAAGGCTCAATTTTATCTAACTTCAAACTTAAATCAAGATAGTCGATATCAGGCCTAACAAAACATGAAAGTTGATCCCATTCCAAAGAGGGTTGACATGATTCTGTCTTGTGTTGAGATGCTTTGTATCAGGAAACGTAGCGTAGACCTTCGCCGCTAATAAACAATATTCCACTTTTGTTAAAACCATACCAATCCGCTCTTCTATAGAGCAAGTAACCTTTGTGTGACAAGTGTTAAGGGCTTCCTGTTTAAACGGGGCTGCCACTTGTGACAGGAGCCCTCAGTTGCACCACATTAGTTTTGTCGTTGGAAAACCAAGTTAAACCAATTAAACACTAGCAATAACTTCATGGAAAAGGAGAAATCTCTGTACAGTTGTAACGGACTATGAACTGTGAACGTCATGTCTCTTCAGCTTAAAACTAATAATCAAAATGTCAACACTAATAAGGACACCTCTCAAACTCTTTTTTTATTTAAAAACTGTGTGGAGTAGGAATTCTTAAAAAGACGTCCTTCTACTTCTGATAATGCACAACAAAAAGATGATGTATACCTAATCAACCACATTTTTAAAAAACTATTTTGCCATTTTGTTAAACCTGTAGCTTTTTGAATGGTTTTTTAACACTAATTTACATGTAAACAAACGTGTGTGTGCTAACAAAAGCTTTATAAGTAATTTAACGTAATTAAAACATGTTTTGATTTAAAACTGCAAAAGCGAAAGACCAATACAAAAATTTTATAGTAAATGTTCGACATGTTTTTCGTGGAAAAATGATTTTATGACATTCTGCCGTATGTTTGGTGTGATTGGTAGGAGAACTTTACAACGTTCTTAACAAATCCCCATAAAAATAAATCCATAGCGGTAAGATCCGGGGATCTAGCTGGCCAGTTACATAGAGCACCTCTTCCTATTCATTTGTTTAAAAACTTTCTATTAAGAAAATTTCTGACTTTGCGTTGAAAATGGCAATTCAAACCACATTCTTCTTCTAATATTTAGAGGGATGTTCTCAAGCAGAATACCAAAGTCTCTTTCCAAAAACCTTAAAGATGTTATGCCGTTCAGGTGTCCATCAAGAAAATAAGGTACAATAAAGTAATCACCAATTATTCCCCCATACACACTTAGACTCCACCGAATCTGATAGTCCACTGTTCTATTTAAGTGACGGTTTTCTATATTATAATTTACTAGACCATCGTATTATGAAAAATTAATACGTCGGTGAACAAAAGGAAGTTGAAAAAATCTTCCTGTCTAATTCGTTCAAGAGCCCATGTGCAAAAATCAATCCGTCGTTGAAAATCGGTACCGTACAAATTTTGATTAAACTCGATATGGAGTGGGTAAAACTTAATTTAAAATTAATTTTTGAGAATCCGTCTTACGCTGGTACGGCTAATGCCTGCCTCATCAGCAACTCTTCTTGAGCTTATATTAGGATTTTCAATTACCGGCCCTAAGTTAGGGAAGTCATTGATCAAAATTGTTTGCTCAAACGATGTATGCGCAAAAATATTCCGATATGAGACAACCCTCGCTTACAAGTTTAGAAAAACCTAAAGAAAGGTTTATTTAGAACAAGCAGTGTGAATTATGAAAAATGTGAAAGGGCTAAGAGGACAAGCGACAAAGGCCAATTTCATGTTTAATTGTATGTAGTTTCAGAGCCTTCTGCCAGTTAGGCAACAATATCCAAGGAAACCGATATACCCCGATCTACCGTTAGTTTAAAGAGGAACAAGTATCATGACTACAGTGTATCCTTCCATCAGGAACTGTTGAGTCCTAAGTTGGAGATTATGAGAACATTTTGCCAATGGGGTTGGAAATGGAAGGAATAACACCTGACCTTTTCCAAATTGAATTATTCTCCGACGAGTCAGCTTTCCTCAGCGTGGTAGCCCAAACCGTCATAATCTTTACTATTATGCAACGGAAAACCAAAAATAGTAAGATTAGTTAAGTCGCAGCGACAGTGGACTGTAAATGTTTGGGGTGGTGTTATGGGAAATTTTACAGTTGGGTCACATTTGATTGACCGACACTTGAACGGTGCGAAACATTTATAATTTTTGCAAAATGATTTGCCCCAACTTTGCAAAACATTCCTGTTGTTTTAAGGCACTCCTGCGCACTTTTGCTTAATAATTCATGCGTTTAGAAATAGCGTAAGCATCGATGTGTTACGAGAACTAAATAGGTCTTTTCTGGCAAAACTGCAATTGTGTTATAATCGAAATTGGGGACAGTTTGAGAATCTGTTATGAATACCTCATATGTCCAAAAAATAACTTTCTACAGTTTAATGCATTTTTGGATTGCAAAACAAAATAAAAATTAAATAATTTTTTTAATTTTACATTACATAAACTGACTTTAAAATTTGACGATAAATCTGAAAACGGCGTAAATATTAGGGTATTCCATTTGAAATGACCAAGTTATTGCGGATTGAAATTATGCAACTTCGGATGCCAAAACACAGCCTATTAGGTTTTCTTAGAACCCCAGAATACCGATTCCGAAATTCGCAGAACTCAGGGTACAACACCGATTTTTGTGGAACCCAGCAGCTGTCAAAGTTTTCATATTTTCCAATAATTTGAAAACGGTAAATGTTTAAGATAAAACATCTTACATAAATTATCATCAAAATTTCACGATAAATCCGAAAACGGCTAAAAAATTGGGGGAATCTGTTTAAAAAAAACATAATTTGTTTGTACCACGCTTATGGTTTGATCGACTGCGAACTAAAATAATGAGAAAAATACGAAGAACAAGATGCCGGCTTCTTGGATCCAGCAAGGAATAATTACAGTAGTTCTATTTATTTAATTTGTTAAACTCGTTAGAACATCCAAAAAAATATAAAAACATTTAAACAATTTAAAGAAAAACATTAACAAAGAACTCAAACAAGTATGTCTATGTAACACGGTCATAGCGACAACGCAAATTTATCGATAGGTGACAACAAAATAATTACACAGACAAACAAACAAAAATTATTATAATAAATGTTCGAACAAGTTTTCTCCTCCTTGAATACAGTAACGAATTCTTCTTCTACAATTATTTACGCTTCTTTGAATGGTTCGCCAGGGAATTTGACGAAGTTCGTTAACAACCCTATTCCGGAGTTCTTCTATATTTTGCGGTGGCGTCTTATAAATCATATTTTTTAAATAGCCCCAGAGGAAGTAATCTAAAGGGGTTAAATCTGGACTTCTTGCTGGCACCTAAGTGGTCCTCTATTTCCCATCCATTTATCAGGAAGTTCGCCGTTAAGATATTCACTTATTATCGCAGCATTATGAGGAGGAGCTCCGTCCATTTGCCACCAGGGAGTCCATCTTTCGTTTAGCGGAACATCATCCAAAAGGTCAGGTCTGATATTTCATGTGTTAGAAATGCGAGGTAGCGTTGAGACGTTAGGATACCTTCGTAAATAATTGGCCCAAGGAGCCTATCCTTCCAGATTCCAACCACACATTAAAGGACCGGTGGCCTTGTCCTCGCATTTGCCTGTTAATTCGTGGATTTTCAACGGACCAGTAGTACTCGTTATTACGATTAAATTATATAATATTAGTGGAAAAATTGCACTCATCCGTCCAAATTATTTGATTGAGAAAGTTGCGATTTTCCTGCATTTTGGTATTAAGTTGGTTACAAAAATCCAACCGTCTCATATGGTCCCGAAGGCCGAATAGTTTGACTAACGTGTAACTTAAATGGTTTATAACGGTGTTGCTTTAACACTCGCCAAACTGTCGTTTTTGGCACTTCAATAGTTTGCTCTATTTCTCTGGTAGATGTTGAAGCATTTTCATGAACCTAAGATGGATATCATAAAGTCATAACTCTCCAAAAAAAATGTCTGCTGAAATTAGCAGTGAAGTGAGTGGAAATTCTTATAATTAGTATAATACTAACAAATAGTACCTGATGTAATATTTCTTCTGCGGCATCTCTGTCTAGTCTGCTACCATATGCATTTCGAGGTTTCTGAAAACATCCAAATTCTCGCAAATTTTGGTCTAATTTTAAAAAATATCTGTGGTTTGGTTGCTGCCTCTCCGGATATTCCTCTAAATATCTTTGTTCTGCTCTGACACTATTTTATTGCAGCTATAAAATATCCTTATCATGTCTCGTTTTTCTGAATTTGAAAACATTCTAAAGAAACTTTCAAATTTTAAATCACTAACACGAAGGATCTTGCAGTTATTACCCTTTTTACAATTAGAAAATGACATGACAAAAGCCAACTCCTGAGTTTTGTTTGATTCATGGGTATCGTGATAATGTAATATTTAGTTTTTAATTTAAGAGTATTTTAGTTCGCAGTCGATCAGACCATGAATATATATATATATATATATATATATATATATATATATATATATATATATATATCAATATATTGCTAAAATCAGCATAACATTCTCCATCCAACGCCATAAAAATATGTCTTAACCCCGATAAGAAAAAATAAACCTGATGATGGTTCAGAATAAACAAAACGTCGCATAATATTTTTAATACCGTATTAGTATTGTGCGTAAAAAGTTGCCTTAATAATATTTAATCGAATTTTGAAAATTCCTAATAATAAGGTAGCCAAACGCGAAAAACAAAAATCGAAATCGAAAGTTTTTTGAGCATAAAACCAAATCCATTCGAGTTAGCTCAAATTTCTTTTCAGATTATTACTCGACATCGAATTTAGGAAAAGTGCCGAATTTAAACCTATATCCTATCTCTTATAATAAGCGAGATCCCCATGCTTGCCCTCGAATTTGGGACAGCCTGTACACTTTATTAAATTTAAATACTTTATTAAATTGAATATCTTTATCACAACTTATGTTACTCGGTTAAAAAATTACACGAATACGCTTATTTTACGAACAAATTATCATTTAATTGTGGGACTACATTTTGTTTTTCTGTTAATTGTTTCTTACCAACGCATACTGAACTTTGTATTCAAACTTTAATCAAATACCTTTTTATGGTTAGAATAGCTGTTGTATATTATTACTAGAAAACATGTTTCAAATTTTCGGAAATTTAAACCTTACACATCCGAATTATTAATTCAAAAATTATAACAAAAGCATCTACGAAGTGTATACCTACTTATTTCTAGCAAATGATTATGTAACGATACAGCAAGAATGGTAGTACATAACTACGTATCTAGTAATATAAACGTTTCTACTTATGCTAAAATTACCTTAGCGTCCTTTAATACATGTAATTTCGCCGTAACTTGTTGAAATCTAGCGGCTAAACCAGTGCTTATTACCATTAGGAAAAGATCATTAAAGGTCCAAGCAAACGTTAATAAAACGTTTATGACCTAAAATCAAAGTATTTTTAAAATTAGTTATGTGTTCCTCTAAACCAACCTGCAATGGTACGCCCAACCACATAGAATACTTGGTTTTTTCAAAGATGTGAGGATACAGTGTTACAGTAACGTAATATTCAAATATGTTTTTGTCTCCTTTATAGGTAGCAGATAGTATAAACTTATGAACTTTTACCATTGTATATTCAACTATAAAAACGGAAAGAAATAAATCAGAAAAATCGTTTGGTTTAATATGGAGCCTAAAAGCACTACAATTTCTAGGTTACACGTCACTAACAAAAATAAGGTTAAAAGAGATCATAATTAGGAATAGCATATTTATCTTAAAGTAGACAATTTACAAATAAAAGAGTTATTTGTGGTCCATTACTGGGTTTGTATCCAGGAAGAGTAAATTCAAATTTCACGCAAATAATTTACTGCGTTTACAATACAATCCACCATATGGCCGTAAATGGCTTACAACGAATTAGTTCTAAATTTAAGTTTCAAAATAACCATCGATTACCATCCATGGCAAAATCTTTACAATGTCAGCGAATATATAACAGACAACAGGAAACAAAAACCTAATTTTAGTTGAGTTGATCGGCCTATTTTTAACTTTTATAGCGCGACGTTTCAGAAGCGGACTCTGCTTCCGTCATTAGACTTAGTCCTGGGAGGGACTGTTTTCGCATTTTAGTCGAATTCATATGTTGCGATTTTTTCCCAAGCACTACTCTCAGATTCGATCTTGGGTACCTTTCACTTACAAGTCTGACGCCTTTACCGCTGAACCACTGAATAATCCAATATATATTCTTTAGTTTCCGGCGAGTTATATTCTCGTCCTCTGCCACTAGCTGTATGTTACAAGCTTAGATGCGGTGGTTTTCGTACCAGACACGTTCGGCGGTACTTGATCTTTCTGTTTCGCCCTTGTGGATGTTGCTCTTGTGTTCCAGAGTTCTCACTTTTAGTGCTTTACTGCTGTCTCCTATGTATGCTCTGCCGCATTCGCATCGTAGGTTGTATACACAATTCTTTGAATTCTGGTCTTCACTGTGTGGTTGGTTTTGGTTAGTATTCCCCTGAGCGTTCGGGTCGATTTGAAGCAAGTATCATGTATTTACTACCTATCCTTCGTATTTTGTCTGAGGTTCCTTGTACATATCCTATTATCGCTGTATATTTAAGATCTTCTTTTTCGGTTACCCTTTCCCTGTTTGGGTAAGCTATTAGATCGGGGTAGCCATTTTCTTTGAGT
>JARFJB010001662.1:50000-67500 GCA_036346205.1 Vesta saturnalis
AAATCAGTTAATCAAAAAAACTTTTAGTTGGACGTATGCCACTTATAAAAAAGGCAAAAAATTGTGATCGTACTAAATAGAATAAATAGCTGCTCAGTTCTAAAAGTGTGCTTCAAGGGCAGATTACTAAATGTGCTAAAAAATCTTCGCCAAGAGCGTTTAGCCATTACGTTATCACATATTGGTGTAATATGAAAAATTACATATCACAATTATTTTCGTTATAATAAATTCTGATTAGAAAATATACCCCGCATTTAAAGCTGCAGAATTCCAAAATACAATTACTTATTTATTGTGATTTATTTTGTAAAAATTAGAAAACGTTGACTATCGTAATGATAACGGTTGAAAAACGGTATCCTTTAAATGGAGATTATGAAGTATTAGTCAAAGGAGAAATAAATTCATATGCATATAAAACAAATTGATTTAGCGTTTATAGGTTTACTCTTTCTACTACATTTGCTTATTCAATACCGTATGTCGATTTCCTCAAATGCACTACGAATGTTCCCCATCCTTATTTAATTCACTGTTTCATATGAGAAGACAGTATAAACAAATTGGATAGCTAACTTCATAAATTAATGACGTAGAGGTAAACACTCCTGGCGAGTATAATAGCGGTATTTCACTTTTCCACCAAATTATATAAAAACTCCCTAGTGTTAAGAATGTAAACGTCAGTGCTTACTAGATGAAAATACATCAATTCCATTAACTACCATGTCGATAATAAATGTGCTGGTAAGGCAAACGCCTCCTATACAATTTAATATGCAATATATTGTTCTCCAATTTGTCCATTTAAAGTTAAGTGATCTTGCGCTTGGCTTAGTTACACCTATCACAGGAAATTGCCCAAAGCACTGAGAAATTACTAAAATCCATTTTAAACATTGGTGAAAATTTTTTTGGTGATCATTAGAGTTGTTTGTCTTAACTAATTGTGGACGTTTGCACAAAGTAAATATTTGATTAACATTTCTTTTCGAAGAATGATTTTTATACATTGTTGCTTTTACTACTGTAATTAAAAGATATTTTTATTCGAAATAAGAATTAATAGCAAATATTTAGTAAAACGCACTTTATTATGAAGTACTCTTTACGTCATTGGTGGTAAAGTACATTGAATTGAACAAAAGAACCAATGACAATTAAAATAGCAACATGAATTTAAATAATTTAATATCGGGCACTTCATTGATTTTCTTCATAAAAATAACACTACCCTCTTTAACTGACATGAATGACATGACCTGTAAATAAAGTTTCATAAATGTTTTCCATAATAACAAACTACTCACGTACCTACATAAGTGCTGAGCAAACTTTTTACGTACATTACTGGAAAATTATCTTTCGCTTATTTTGCAACACGCAATTCTTATTACTGTTATTCATGTATATTGCATTATCAATCTTGATATAAAGTTAGATAACACGTTTTAACTACAAAAACATGTTGACAATAACCCCATTATGTACACGATATTTTAGTTAATCCAAGAAGTGTTTATGCATAGCAAAGGTACCTACTTACCTACTCATGAATGTGAACAACCCAATTGTTGTTATTTTGAAGTCTCAAAGGTTATATACAAGCTTTTACACAGTACCCAATAAAAATGTAATTCTTTATTAAATTTATACCTACCTTCATTCATATTTTCTATTAATTAAATCCTCATGTCTTGTCAAAATCTCTCATAGGTATCTCCATAGCGCGTCCAAACCTCCAAATTCAATATTGGGCTTATGGAAAAACAGTGCAGGATTGCCGAACTTATGCCAATATCTACGGTACGAGAGACACAATTTCTAACCTCAAAATTAATAAAAATTGCAATACAAATTTAGATAAATCTGCAATGTACTTATGAATATACCGAAAAAGACTACTCTTAATCTATACAAATCGAACCTTTGAACTGCATTTTTTAGAAAAGCGACGTAGGCGTATGTAAGGAGGAGTCCATTACATGGCAATATGATGGGTTAGATTACCCTGTACATGGGATTGTGAAAGAAACTCTATAAACAACAGCATGAGCAAAAAATGATAGCTTCATCCTTTGCCTACGGAAGGAGTTTGCAGTATACAACGTGAACCAAAAAAACGTACCCCTGCTTCAAGTGTATATTCTACACATAAATTGAAGACGAAAAGTCAGATAAAATTTTTCTCTAAAATGCATTTTCGCAAATAACTCGAAAACCTTTAGGAATTTCAAAATACTATCCCCAATGAAAATTATTTCTTTGTTGACGAGGATTGAGGATTTTTCTGGTTTGATTGAATTGTGTATGAATGGACTGGAGGTATTAGTCTTCACATTGTTCCCGTATACTTTCTATTCCAACTTTTTGTGTGTGATTTTTCAGGTGTTTGGTGGCTTTTTTGGGTCCGTTATTCAATTTTCTGCAAATTTAGTCCTCTTGGTTGAAGTTGATAAAGTGAACGGTTTACGAGTTATTTGCAATTTCATCAATCACGGTCAATTAAATACTGCCACACCAAAATTTAGTAAGTGGGCCGTGGATCAAAAGCCATGGTTGTCAAAGAGTTTATAAAGTTAAACAAATTATTAATTAACAAACAAATTAGTTGATTAAACGTTCGAATTGTTCACCGTTGACTGCTATGCATTTACGAATTCTTTTCATGATTGACGTACGTTGAAAAATAATTGCGGATCATCTCTTATTAAATTAGAGCAATCAAAAATTCTTTGCTGGAGATGTTGGACGTTTGTAATTGGCACCAAATACACCATGTCTTTTAAACGACCCCAGAAAAAAATCTATAGAGTTTAGATCAGGTCAACGTGCAGGCCAAGGAACCGGTCCTCCACGTCCAACCCAGTTCGCATTAAAAGTTCGATTCAATGACCACCTACCAGTGAATGCAAAATGAGGAGGTGCACCATGGTGCTTGAAACACATCCGACTCCTAACATCCAGATGGACATCTTCTAGTAACTCGGGTAAATCGTTATCCAAAAAATTGGTGTATGAATTACCCTTTAAACATTGTGGCGAAAAGAATGGACCAATTAAATTATTGCCAATAATACCAGCCCATACATTCACACTGAATTGCTGTTGATAATTGGTTTCAATGAAAACGCGTGGATTTTGATAATCGTAGTAATGATTGTTATGGAAGTTAAAAGTTCCGTTTCTGTCGAAACCTGCCTCATCAGTAAACAAAATAGTCGATGGATAATTTCGGTCATTATTGAATTTTTCTAGAAACCAACGTGAAAAGTTCACTCTTGCTTGAAAATCTTAATGGTCAAAGCTTGTATCTTTCGATAATGGAAAGCTCGCAAGAGTTCCGTTTTAATAATTCTACATATCGTGGACTGATTTGAATTATTTCTCGAGAGCTTGTTGTGGGATCAGCTTTAAATGCATCCAACACTCTTTGTTCTGAAACTGGTGTTCTTGCAGTTCGCCTCCGACCACTGTTAATTTTTGGTAGCTTCAAACAATCTGTGAGAACCCGATATGAATAGAATTTTTATAAATTGATAATATGTACCACTTTCACGAAGACGCCGGTCAATGTTGGCAAACGTCTTTTTATTCGGTATCTGCCGATTTGAAAATGCCTGGAAATATAAACGAACAGCTTCAGCACAATTCCCAAAAGATCTGCCATACATTATGTGCATATCTGCCATTTCGGAGTTGGAATACCGATTATTATTCATTATGGATAAAAAAATTGTATGAAAACTGATCAAAAATCACAATATGACAACTATGACTTTTAGTCCACTGTCCACTTACTAAATTTTCGTGCGGTAGTATTTAATCGACCGTGATTAATGAAATTGCAAATGACTCGTAAACCGTTCACTTTATCAACTTCAACCAAGAGGATCATATTTGCAGAAAATTGAATAGCGGACCCAAGAAAGTCACCAAAATACCTGAAAAATCACACACAAAAAGGTTGGAACAGAAAGTATTCGAAAACAATGTGAAAACTAATACTTCCAGTCCATTCATAGACAATCCAATCAAACCAAAAAAATCCTCGTCAACAAAGAAATAATTTTCATTGGCGGTAGTATTTTGAAATTCCTAAAGATTTTTGAGTTTTTGAGAAAAACGATTTTCAAAATTCAAATTTGAGGGTTTGTCACCTTATAACCATACATTTCGTCTTCAATTTATGTGTAGAATATACACTTATATTGAACAATATAATACAGCTTATGGCTTTAGTTAGAAAATAATCATCTACCTACTTTTGGTGCATTAATTACTTATGTTATTCATTATACATTGGTTCTGTCACTTTTTGTTATATTAATTGAAATAAAATTAACTTTAAATATGTTAATAATTTCATAAATGAGGTGGTAACGATATTCAGTATTTATCATAGAAGACATTGAACATATTTTTAATTGTAATGTAACGAGATAATCATTACATTTAGGTTATTTTAACTTGTGCTATTACGTCCACCACCATTTTAATCGATGCAAGTGGTAATCTGCTGACTCAAATAGCACGAAGTCATAAAATATAGCAGATAGTTGAATTGACTTTTCGGTGTTAAATAAAGCATCAAGTGCCACTACAATTTAGTGCATAGATTATATTGAAAGCAGTGTGTCAACATTAGAACCCATATATGTATCTAAGCCCTAGTCTAAGATCTAATCCATTTACGTCAGTGTTAAATAGTCCATTATTATAAACTGAAAAATTTTTCAATAAATTTCAAGTTTGAAATACAAAAATGTATACCACCTTTAAATAACAGTTTCTAGTACATTTACATATATTATTACTTTAGACTTAGAGCAATAACTTCTGTTAATAAAATAAAATTTCATTCCACGTTAACCATACAAAAAGTGAGGTTAATTTGTTTAATTTCAAGATAAATAGTAAAACCAGTGATGTCAACTAGTTCTATTTATTTTAGTTCGAATTTTTCGAACTTTCAACGTGGTAATTAAAATAAGCCATACAATCCTATAATGCATTCATACAATAATTAATTTTTATAGGATCGTTCATTACAATATTAGTTGCGTGTATAAAACGTTCAAAGATCATAATAATCTTAATGAATAGTAGTTACGTATTAGTCATACGTCACTGTTGTTATACCCCATGGGAGTAGAAAAAGCATTGTACACAACTTGGGTGGTAATGCCTATTACGCACTCGTGTAAGTTACAACACTCGTTCGCTTCGCTCGCTCGTGATCGAAATAATACACTCGTGTGTAATAGGCAACTTACCACCCCTATTATGTAATATACTATTATTTTGATTTAATATGCTGTTTACAATTATTTATAAAATCAAACCTAAATCTACAATAACCTTCTTAAAACTAACATATAACAAATAAAATTTCTATCAGAATTAAACGATTATTTTTGTTTAATTGTCGTTTAATTGTGGTAATGAAATGTAAAGTTTCGAGAAAATCAAACACAAAAAAGTTTTATATATTAGCACAAACAAAAAAGGTTCTTACTTATTTTCGTTGCAACTGATGATGTAATGCTAGCGTTTCTTTGTGCACTGATGAGGGGCATCAGAAAGGTTAGAGCCTGCTCTTCCGTACCTGTCGGCATCGTTTTTCTATTGTCCTTATCTTTCCTTATACTTTTGTGTAGCTGAATACGCTTCTAATTTTCTTTCATCAGTTAATGATTTTAGTAAATAATTGTTAGATATATTCACACTATACAGTTTTATCTTAATCGTTCAGATTAAACTACAAATAGCTTGTGCGACAAATGGAAGCTATTTAAAAGCCGCGAATTCTTACTTTTTACACATCAACAAATTCAAATTATTGTCCTTTATACTTAGATTACTGTCTATTATATTTATTGTTCACTATTTAAACACAATTTATTACGGTTCTGAGACATAGGAAACGCGTTATCTTCACTTATTACGTCACTTTTTATTATTTTAGTAAGGAAAGTAATTTTCGATCTCTTCCCTATCACCGTTAATTAATTCTTATTTGTAATTTCCACACTTTATAGGGCGGCGTGACTATATAATGTCACATCGCTTATTTTTATGTAACCCTTTCTGTTCGCTTTCTTACAGCGACTCTTTGGAAACTGAATATCATTATTATAACAGCGCCATTCTTTTCACCACATTACTGCACTTGCAAATGCCGCGTATTTAAATATGTTCAAATTGAATATATAGATAACTTATTGAAATAAACTCAAGCTTTTCATCTTAATATTAATTACATTCAAATACAAATAAACAATAACAATTTCTTTATCCAGAAAAATAATATATAAAAATCTAATCTCGTATAATTCAGCCAAATTTTGATTTTTCTAAAGCTCCCGTTACATTTCCTAACTGTGTGCCCCACGCTAACCTACGATTCATCGGTGTATATAATAAATATATTTACCCAAAAAGTGAACATTGTTAATTGTGCGAAATACGACATTATTTTATAAGCATGTAATTAAAGATCGAATAAAAAGGCTAAGTACCTTCTCGGAACTTTCTGAACTTTTTCAAGTATTTATGTCTTCATCTTCTGTCATCACGTTCAACAAGGATACTCTTTCGTCGCATCTTTTGAAACACAAAACCCACATCTTTGAAGATATTGAATAGTGTACTCCATTTAAGATTTGGTAGATCATAACCATAATGGAAGAAAGGATATTATTCATCGTTGGTGGAATGTTTTCAATGAAACAATTGTGCGCTTTACGTCGACTAATTGACTGTATATTCTGGTCATATACATGAAGACGATCAATGAGTTGTGCACCTTTTCGTTCCATGCGTTTTTTCGGACTAGCTACTGCTTCGGTTTAGTCTTCCTTTTTAACGTTAATTGTGGCCTTGAAATAAGTAAGTACATTCATAATGAGGCATTTCACCTTACGGCTGAAGTATTTTCCACTATGTCGTTTTATGTTTGCAAGACCACATTCAGCTTCCATCTCCATATGATACAAAATTCTACAAAATGACCTCAATCATACAATTATAGAAATTGTTCATCATTAACTTATAAGACGCGTGAATGATATGTAGCCGTTCTGAAAAAACTATTTTTAATAAATGTTAGCTTAATTCGATAAATATCGTAGAAGAAGCAAGCAATCGATTTGACATTACACGTTGATATTGATTTGTTATTAAATTGCATTTTACGTTTGACAACATAGCTATGAACAACAAGGACGCCGTTATTTAGAAATAACTAAAGATAGTAAAAGAGAGTGTTACTCCATAAGAACCCGTACTGAATTTGGAGATTTGGACAAACTATAGAAACATTTTTTATAACTGAACATCGTGATATCAGAAACTGTCCTTTCTGAAACATATTTTTTCAATGAAGTGTTTTTTATTAACCACCTGAAGACGTCTTAAGCTAAACGTCGAAACATTGAAAGATATTATCGGTAATACACAGCCACCCTGATATTAGTTACCTACTAACGTTCCACCGTCACAGTTTGTTGTCCATCATTCTGCTCTCATTTTGTTTTCAGTGACAGAGATACATATTTTTTACTTTCAATAAAAATCAAATAATCTTATTTAAATTTTAATAAAGGCATATTTTTATAAAGAAACGGGAGGATCGTGCAGTACCAACAGGCATACTGTACCGGCCACAGTTAGTTCTCGTTTATTAAAACAGATGCCGCCATAATATGGCTAAAGGCCTGTAAATGCAGTCCTTCTACTTAACATATTTCTACATCATGCTTACAGTGTGCTCATTTGTAGCTATTTGTCACTATGCATTTTTATTTAAAACAAGACGTAGCGGCGATTTAGCAAAACAGGGCAAGACATAGCGACATTTTTTCATGGGTTTGACACGAATAACAATGATAAACAGAGTTGGTGTCGGATTCGAACGATGTGTACATTTATGCCAAAGTGTCGTTTTTATTTTTATCATTACTTAAATCTTATAAATTAAAAAATCGAATACACTCGTTACATATATTAAATTATAACTTAATAACCTTCAAAGGGAAATACTGCGATGTGGAATACTATCCTCGCCAGGAGTGTTTACCGCTACGTCATCACTTAAAATCATAATGTGAAATATGAAAAAGATGAGTCAACATTATTCTCGTTATAATAAATTCTGATTAGAAAATATACCCCGAGATGGCATTTAAAGCTGCAGAATTCCAAAATACAATTACTTATTTGTTGTGATTTATTTTGTAAAAATTAGTGAACGTTGATTATCGTAATCGTAATGTAACGGTTGAAAAACAATAACCTTTGGTACGTTATTTTTGCAGCCTGGAGGTTATAACACATTGCTGCCCTATTACAAACAATGCAGTTTTCAACAAAATGTAAGCATTTAATGAATTATAAAAATAGGAGAATTGTTGTGTTGTAAGTTGCTGATAAACAATCATACAATTGATAATTTGAAAATTCAATTTATAGGTTAAACAATTTGCATGAAAGAACTATCGAGCTGCACTGTTTACAACTCTGAAGGCTACTACGTTTCATAATCATAATTTCTTATTGTTCAGTAGCAATGGTGGCTCACAATACGATGGTAACAGTATCACACAAAATGTATGTTAAGTTACAGCCTTAAATAAAATGGAACTATTATTCGAACGAAGATGACATTTAATGTGGAACATAAATTCTATGGGAAATGTGTGAATTGACATCTATAAAAGCATTTTACCACAAAATATATTGTACTTACATAAGTGAAATACATTACTAATATAAATTGTATTAAATATGAACTAACACACTTGTATTACTAATTACTAATTGTAGAAACATGTTTGTCAAAATGTAAAACTTCTAGTCGGTCAAAATCTACATCCGAGCTTTCAGAATAGTTTCCATTGTTAATAATCAGTTTGTCAACTGTGATGTTCAACATTTCTTCCCGTTTATAACAATGCTGTATTGTTTCATCAGTATGTCGCACACAATTAGCCCATAATGATTTTAATTAAAAGAGTTTACTTACCGATGAAAAGGTGAATTGATCTCTTTAATGTATTGTTTAAGCAATTTAATTAGTATTTCTGCTACATAAGTTTTTTTCCAATAAAGCTCTACGGTTTTAGTCATTTAAACTTGCAACTGTGACAAGTAGTACCCGCCCATTTCCCGCCCGCTTTTTTGATGACTTCTTTTGGGGGGCCCCTTGATGGAATATTCACCCTAATTAGGACCCATTTGGTTGTATTAAGAGCCTTTTTGGCAGTTCAGCCCCTAGAAGGTAGGCAAATGCGTGCGCATACAATGTTCTGATTGGTGGTCCTAAGGACAGTCCCTTTTACCTGATTGGTATCTGATTGGTACTTAGCTCCACTCAGCTTCTGAGCTCTGATAGTAGGCCTAAACCTCTGCATTGGTTACGGCGGGAAATTTGAAATGTTCTAATAAGGGTCCTAATGCTAACGTGTAAGACAGCTATAGGAACTTGTGTTAGGGTCTGCGCCCTCTTATCGTGGCCCCCTTGGCTGGATAGAAATAGTATTAGTAAGGAGGCTCTAATGCTATCTCATAAGACAGCTATAAAAACTTGTGTTAAGTCTGCGCCCTCTTGTCGCGCCCCCTTGTTGCGAAGCTTGAATTTGTTTGTAGGGCCATTTAGTGGTATATGGACTAATGAATATTTTTTCTGTAATAAAGGTAGCGTCACCTAGCGGTATATCTCTAGGACTAATTAGGGATTATTTGTGACGCCATCTAGTGGTGTATGGATTAATGAAAATTTTCTGCAATAGAAGTTGACCATACACGCCTCTCTCTCGGCTCTTTACTCTCTCGTTTATCCGTTTTTCTCTCGGTTCTTTATCAAACAAACAAATCAATCAATCAACTAAATCAATCTCAATAAACCAGATCCAACCTTACAGTTTGCGGAAACCAGCTTACAGTTCAAAAAATACTGATTTAGTTTAATTAATTACAACTTGCTTGCTCAAAATCAGCCACAGTTTAAAATACCAAATTGCTATAACGGAAACAAAAGACAAAAGGTTTTAACGGTTTATTATTATATGCGAATCAATAACTACGAAGTATAAAACCAACAAATACGTACCGCATAATATTAATTAATTAAAAAAAAAGCGTAGCACTCATACCTTTATCTAATTAACTAAACAAATGAGTAGACATCGAGTCTGTATAATAAGAGCTGATGCAGAGTGGGTTGGTTTATGACATCCACTTCCTAATAACTGTGTTGGGGAACTAAACTAAATACTGAAATATTTTATACAGTTCACTAAACCAGGTTTGTGTTTTTACTTATGAATAGTTTATATAATACTGGCTATTGGCTTTCACATCATTAAGTAATTTGTAGAATGTAAATATACAAACCTAATTATCTCTATCACACTTACTGCAACTCGTATTTACCTTTCACTTTATATAAAACGATGTTTGTTATTTACAACATACATTTAAAAGATTTTACCTATATGATAAAACTGTTTTTTTATGGAATGCAGTTATTATTATTAAACAGTTATACAACTTATTAAAAGTTTTTGTTATGAACGAATAAGTTCAAAGTTAAATATGTAATTAAAAATTAATTTTTAGTTATACAATTTCATTTTGAATGGAAAATAGCAATCTGCCGTTGACATCGTGTTAATTAATGTGTTTACAAATATTTTAAAATTTTGCTGCTGCAAAATACATTATGGTCTAAATTAAATATTAGGTGAAATTGTAATCATTTTTACCCTGATGCAATGGCGCTTTTTTTATACAGGCAGATTCTCTATCTAAGCGGTCAGAACCTATACATTCGAAAGAATTATGCCTGATTCATTTACATGTTCAATTACACGCACATGTACTTCACGTGATATTGGCTTTTACCAGCAGGGATTTAATAGTCATGCTAATTAAACACTTTTAAGTTTTTAATCGGAAATAAGAGACGTAATTTAGCTTATTTGAAATTTCATAGAGAGCATCGCTATTATCAAGATTCAAGATACAATTTACCTCATTCATCTCATCATTTTTCATCTTGAACGATTATATTGTAATAGTTTATTAACAACCCGCAAAACATTTAATATCCCTGATGCTGGGTCATAATAATAATGCTCATTCAATGATGGTTACACTTCTAAATATATGCAAAGGGTAATATGCAGCGTTTATCGGTCACTACTATTATTACATAGATGTGAGATTATTCTTAATTTAGTTGTTTTCAGCACGACCCTGGAAATACTACTCACGCTTTCAAACCTTTTTCCTCGTTCTCAGAAGCTGTACCGTATTCAACTTTTGGAATTTATCTTTACCCGATATCGAGGTAGTAGTACGTTTTCTATTTTATCTTGAGATATTTTCTATTGCTACTAATTTAGCGAACCACTAATATTAGCATATATATGAATTACAAGGTATTTGAAATGGCCCTGTATTATTGATATTTTGTAGAACCGGTCGAAATTTTTAAATGTAAATCAACGAAGACAGACATAGGAACTTGTTCTCGGGCCTTCGCCCCCTAATTGAAAACGGCATGGGGGCCCTAACCCTATAAAACAAGTGTGGGAACGTGCTTTTGGCCCTTCGCCCCCTTGTGGCGGCCCCTTAGTGCGATGGTATGGGAGCCCTAACCTAATAAAACAGGTAGGAACAAAATTTAATTTGACATAACTTTTCTTTATAACATTTCTTAACTAAAAATTTGTTAAATATGAACGAAAAATATATTATTGATATCTTATACAAGTTGGAATTTTTTTTTAAGTAATTATGTCTGTTAATCTCTATTTGGCATGAAGTTTTAAACGTCATTCTGACATAGATTATTGTGATTGTTTTTACAACGTTGACTGTTTTCGTTAAGAACGTATAAAAAAGAGGTTGCTTAGTTATCCTAAAAATCGTTATTAAAATTATTTCATTTTTAATTTTTTTTAGTTAGCATCTAAATGTCTATTAACCTCTGTCTGACATGAAATTCCAAATATCTGTGTGACATAGATTCTTGTTTTTGTTTTTACAGTGTTGCCTATTTTCGTAATGAACTTGTTAAAAAAGAGGTCACATAATTATCTTAAAATAATGTTATTAAAATTATTTCATTTCTTTTAATTTCCTTTTTGTAGGTTGGAAGGTCGTGTGGTGTTCCACACCAGATATTTGTTTAACATGTATTTATGTCTATTAATCTATCTGGCATGAAGTTTTAAACGTCATTTTGGCATAGATTATTATTTTTCTTTGACAATGTTGCCCGTTTTCGTTATGAACGTATAAAAAAAGGTTGTATAGTTATCCTAAAAAATTATAATTAAAATTATTTCATTTCTTTTAATTTTTTAGTTAGTAGATAAATGTCATTAGCCTCTGCCTGACATGAAGTTTTAAACATCTGTCTGACATAGATTGTTGTTTTTGTTTTTACAGTGTTGTCTATTTTCGTAATGAACTTATTATAACAGATATTTATTTTTATATAATTATTTTTAATTATTTACCTAAAATGTGAACACGTAAATCATTTTTAAATTAATTGTTTTAGTCGTTTTAATTTGCAAGGAACCTTAAACAAACAGTGATAGTTGTTGCTATCCCGTTACACTTCATTCTATATATGTTTAACCACATAGTCTGGCTTGAATACTAACTAAAATTTAACAAAGGCTCTTCCCCAGACTAAAATATTATCCTACTATAACGCTTCAAGGCGCTTACAGTAACTTACAATAAGAATTTCTGTTTGTGTTCCTAAACGACATTCTAAGAGTGCGAGGAAGAAAAAAATGACACAGCGACACAAATTACACCATCGCTCAAAACCCGTTTGATAACAACCCCATAGGAGCGTAGCTAAATCTGTATGCAGCTGTTAAATTAACATATCTAAATATTTGTTGGAGATACACATTATACAGGGTGTCATTTATATTTATTTTACTTAATTTATTTGAATTTAGACGCAGAAAAATTCTACAACGTAGGCCCTCCCAGAATAGAGCCTTTCTCACAAAAATTTACTAAAATCTGATAATTAAGCTAACCTAAAAAAATTATATTAACCTAGTACTAGAGCTAATCTGATTAATCTAATAGTAACCTAACAAGAAAACCTAGTAGCACAAACTAGCCTAAATGAAGAAACGGAACTTTAATATGTACTTGATATATGAGCGCTTCTTACGTTCACTTCATTACATAGTGGGTTTTTTTAGGTCGTTTATTAACTTACTAAATTACTTACTTATTTTATAGCAAACGTTGTGTTCTTCTGCAGGCAGTTTAGAGATCTCGTCCTTCTTCAGTTCTGGGGGTCCTTTTGCTTTTTGTGTGTTTTTTTTTGGAATTGCTTGTGGTTTCAATTTTGGTGTATGTTTGTGTGGTAAAAAAAGAAAAAAAAAGTTTTTTATTATTTTATTATAATTAAACAACTATTAGTGTATATATTGGTGTTTGATGCTTGAGTGTATGTTTTTTTTAGATTTTGCCATTTTCGTGAGCAGCTGTTCATTAGTTGAGCATGAGGAGGAGAGGTTACAGGAGTAGGTAGGGGGTGTCATCTAAGATTCTGCGGAATTCTTCTTGTACGCCGTCCAGTGGTTGTATCAGTAGTGCAGGGAGGTGTTTGAGTTTTATGTTAGGTTTTCTCAAGTTGCATAGGCGTCTCTGGGTGTAGGAGGATTTGAGGATGTCCCTGGTAGCGGTTGTTTCGCCGTGCATTCTGCGATCTCTTATTTGTAAGTTTATGTGTTCAGTAGATTATCTAGGTTGTCTTATTAGGTTGGGATGGCGAAATAGTCTTGTTGGTGTTTTGTTTGGATTAATGTTAATTTTCTACTGGTTGGCCCAGTTTCCGACTTGTCGCCCATAAGGAAGGGTCGACTGCGAATTGGGTTATTGTGACGTCGTGTGGTGTGAATGGTTCAGATGTGATTATGCCTATCTTGACCTTCACAGATTTGATAGACAGGTATGAAAGAAGGAGTTTAATGAAGTGAGTTGGGATGTTAGAGCCTGCTTGATATCAGGAAATACTGCTAGGCAGAAGTGCTGTTGGTTGGGAGATTTGGAAAAGTCGGTATATAGTTTAACTAGTATATCATCACGAGCGATTGAATCTGAACCCGAATTGGATGTCCGGGATGAAGTGAGAAAGGTATCATGGTAATAAAATAAAACCGAGACTACCTTGTTGAGTCAATCTTTTGCTTGCTACAGCTTTAGCTCTTCCAGATATGAAACATTCGAAGTCCTCCACCTCGCGACATCAAAAGCCACATTTATCAAACTTTTAAAACCAAGCTTAAAAATGGTTGATAATACTCTTCTTTGTATTTTCGACAATGATATTTTAAAGTGATGAGCGTGTGGAAATACGATCCTTAGCATTTTAGAGATAATAGATTAGAACCCTTTTGTAAGATTTTTACAGGGGTTTTCCACATACATGTGTGGCAGGGCATCATCGGGGAATGAGTGCAACACGGTGAGTGTTCCGTTCGTTTTACCAAATCACGGTTATCGTACGTCAATAACATATTAAGATTTCTTAATAAAAAATAGTTTCAAAAATGTGACCTACTGCTGCCATGTTTGAGTGCGATCTTCTAATCTATACATTTCCAAACTGAAAACAACATTTAATTAAATGAAATTGAAGAAATCACCTATTAATTACCTTCTAACCTATATACCGGGTGTAAAATTAGTGCGTAATTCTTATGTTACGCTGTATCAACTTAAATATTTTGTTTTTTTAATTAGGATCAGCCGTTACAGAGTTATTCAACTTTTTAGGGAAACTATGACGTTTGAAAACACAACGAATAAAATTTGCAGCGGCCACATCGAGACAGATTAATCAAAAATATTTTGTCAAACGTTTGTCAAGATCATCTACTATCATTCGAAAAGTTAAGAATTAAATTCCGTTATACAGGGTGTTTGTTATGGTCGTACAATAACTTAATATTTCGATTGGCCATAACTGAATTTTTTTAAACGGAATACCCTGTATTTTGTAAGTTATTCAGATAGAGAAATAAATTCTCTTTCGATTTTATATTGAGTTTCCCATACCTAAGGTTGACACTTTAAATTGTTGCAGATTTAAGAATAACAGGACCATGTTATGCGAATTGTAATTTTTTATAGAGCTGTGGAAGCAACTGCAAAAAACAAAAGCAATTATCTGTCATATGAACTCGCAGTAAATTAGCATGTGTGTGTTGTGCTGCATAAGTTAACTGTTTTGTGCACCAGAATGAATTTTTCTAGGGAAGAGTGTGTTATGATCTATGTATTTGGAGAATGTGATCAAAACTGTCTTCTTATTTTAGCTTCTGAACATATGATAGGGATGGAATTTATTACTTTTCAAAATATGGTGTACAGATGTATGCGTTTTCCTCGTTGGTTACATGTCTTGTAGGCAATACTTTTGAGCATAGCTTCGGGATGCAAGTAGACAGTTTCAATCACATTCTCCTAATACATACATTAATTCAATACACTCTTCCCTACAAGAAATCATTCTGATGCACAAAACAGTGAACTGATGTGGCACAACACACAAATGCTAATTTACTGCGAGTTCATATAATAGATAGTTGCTTCTACAGCCCTCTAAAAAATTCGCATAACACAGTCCTGTTATTCTCAAAACTGCGAAAATTAGGGTCAACATTAGGTATGGGACACCTAATGTAAAATCGAAAGAGGATTTATTTCTCTATCTCCATAACTACAAAATACAGTTATTATACTACCGTAGCAAACACCCTGTACAACAAAATTTGACTTTTAATTTTTCGGATGAGAGTAGATGATCTTGAACAACGTTTGACAAAATATTTTTGATTAATCTGTCACAATGTGACCACTGCAGATTTTATTCGTTTTTTTTCGCATACGTCATATTTTTCCTAAAAAGCTGAATAACTTTGTAACGCCTGATCAGAATTAAAAAATAAAGCATAGCCAGCTAGCAATTGATGACAGAATAAGAATATTTAAAAATATATAGGGTGTTCAATTTAAAATATTTAACTTGAATACTGGTATGCGAAAATGCAACACTCTGTAGAATTGTAGATATTCTTAGGTTACGGAAAAGAAGCTAACACTCAACTTTCATATTTAAAGATTTTGTCTATCTAAAATAGTTACGGAGCAACATAAGAATTACGCACTAATTTTACACCCTGTATATACACATATATATATATATATATATATATATATATATATATATATATATATATATATATATATATATATATATATATATATATATATACAGGGTGTCCCAATGTTGCGTATTCTGTCGATAGCTCCTTAGCCATTAAACTTAGTAGATAAGTTTAAATACGAAAGTTGTCTATTTTTATAAGCTGCATAATCTAAAAATAGTTTGGTTTCTACAGGGTGTAATATAAAAGCGGTACAATATAGAACTTTTGATTTTGAAATAGAACACCCTATATATTATTTTATTTCTCGATTCTCCTTATAATTTTACATCTTTTTTATAAGAATAACTTACAAGCTAAATCTTACAGTTTTTGAGATATTTGCAAAGTTAACTAAAAACTGGCATTTTTATGTAGTAATTCAAGTAGGCGTATCTCAGTTATTTTTCAAAATAAAAAAATAATCTTTGGTATAGAATTTATTCATGCATGAGCTTACTTTAATCTATTGTCAAAATTGGATTTTAATATACAGAGTGATTACAAAAATTAATTCAGTAACATAAATTTGAAAATGCTATATCTTCATTTTTTAAATGGCACACCCTATATTTTTTAATGCCTTGTCTTCGTCTATTAATCGGCTTTAATTTTTAATAAATATGTTCTATACCTATCTCTAATAGTTTCGGAGGTATTTAAGTTTGTTCAATCTTTTTCGTTGATAACGCTGAAGAAGAGTAAAATTAGTCGGTCAAAGCAAGCTATGAATACATAAGAAACTAAAAAACATATTAACTGAAATACAAACACTTAAAATTATAATAAATGATCAATGTTACCACCATTTTGTTGCTGGCAAACATGAAGTCTTTGAATAAACGGGTTATCACAAAAATTAATTCAACAACGTAAATTTGAAAATGCTACATCTTCATTTTTTTAAATAGCACACGCTATATTTTTTAACGCCTTGTTTTCGTCTATTAGTCGGCTTTAATTTTTAATAAATATGTTCGATACCTATCTCTAATAGTTTCGGAGATATTTAAGTTTGTTCAATTTTTTTCATTGATAACACTGATGAAGAGTAACATTAGCCGGTCAAAGCAAGCTGTGGATACATAAGAAACTAAAAAATATTAACTGAAACACATAAATTGTAATTATAATAAATATTGTATAAAACCACCATTTTTAAGAGATATTTGAGATGTTTTTAAACGATTCATCGTGAAATTAAACAATTTAATCAAAAGAGCGTAAAACAAAAGATG
>JARFJB010001662.1:72500-97500 GCA_036346205.1 Vesta saturnalis
CGTCGTTTGAAGCTCTAAAATTAACGTTGCCAATAAGATATTATTATATTATATTTCGACGGATTAGCTGCTTTATGGATATTAATTTCTTAAATTTTTCAGTTTTAAAAATACAAATTTTTGTTAGTATAAATGTCAATTACAACACTAAATCTAAACTTATTTATGATTATTACAAATAAAATTCATTAGTTTAATCATAACTGATTTCTTTATCAGTTAGGTAATACGTTTTATTAGTTAACACGGAATTGCCTGTGCAAAAGTCTTTCAACTGAAGCACTTGAAGGAGACTCGTATTTTATTTGAGAAAATTCTTTCAAGTACCTACTAAAGTTTTCTTCATTATAAATGTTAATAAACGATGCTGCTTCTTTGGAAATAAAAGTACTTCCTCTGCGGTTACGCTAAAATTTGGCAAGGAGGCTACGGTAAATCATTATTTACAAAGCCTTCGACATAATTTTGTTTCATTACTAATAATATACAAAGAAAACACAACGTAATTTTTAGAAATCTTAAATCGCAAGGTCCAAACACTTCTTAATAAAGACAAAAGTTAAATGAATTAAATAAATAAATTTCAAATATCTTTTTATTGCTAAGTAACGGTTAAAACTGAAATAACATGAACTTTGATAGTCAAGGATAACTAACAAAGAAAAGGAGAAACATAAGAGGATTAAAATACTTTCAACACTTATTGTATTCTTTCATTGAATAGCTAATACCTTGAAGAAGTGCAACCTCAATGTCAGCCCTATTGCGTTTACCACTAAAATAGAAGTTGTAAAATGGTGCCCTTAACATTTTGCGGAAATATAGAAATATACGTTCCGGCCAATCTAGTTGTCCTTGAAATAACAAAAACACAAACACGTTATTAGGCGCTCATCGGAAATAGATGTACTTCAGGTAAAGAATCACATTCGTATAGCGACCGGTGTTCAGCAAAAATTTAAATGCAATTTGTTTTATTTTGATTTTACCATTTACCATTGAATAACTAATAGATTTTACTAAGGACAAAGAAACATTACAGTTCGCGCGGCAAAGAATGCTTGAACGTTGGTGCATTCGTCCAACTTCAAGTCTCTTAAGCGCGGCATGTCAGTGGCATCGCCACCAAAAGTGCGTTCCGTTTATTATCAGGTATTACACTAATTAATTATTTATTTCGTTATTAAATATAACAACTAAATATAAAATATTTAGAGAACGAAATACTGATTGACGTACAAGTCGAAAACTGGTGATAAATTTGGAGGACGATTCAGAAACTGAAAGCGGTCTGTAGTAGACGAATATGAATTACTTTTTACTTTTTAAGAACTAAGGCATACGCCCATTTCTTTTCTCCAACGTCCATCTGATTCTGATACGATCATAAATACTATTTTCGTTTTAGACAATGCTTTTAATATCAATTATCCAAAATCTAACACAAACAATTTCTAGCTGCGACATTATAACAAATTAGATGTAATGTTGATGTAAAGATTCTTGTGCAAGGTGGTCGACGATTTTTTAAATCACACTTTTAAAGTAAATATTGAATTTACACTCATTCGTGTCTTTTTACAAATCAAACCTTTTGTATGTTTTGTTTTTTTTATCTATTAATTAGTTAAACGAATGTAGGTACTGATATGGTACGGAATAAAAAGCAGCGGAAAAAAAGCCGGGTATAAAAAGTCTGTTAAAAAAGCAGGGAAAAAGCCGGGAAAAATCCGGGGAAAAAAGCAGGCGGAATAAAAAGCCGGCGAAATAAAAAGCCGAACGAAATAAATAATTCAAGCAAAGACAATAGTGATTTGATTAACTACTAACGGAGCAAAGAATTATTAAACAGTGAAGTTTCATCTTTTCAATACCAAAATAACAACTACTATAATCATAATCTTTATGAAAGTTATTAGGACTATTTACGTATATCAAATTATAATAAATAAATACTTAACATTTACCTAACTTATCCTAATATTTTATAATTTAATTGGCACGTAATCTAATGGTGTGTCCAACTGCCGAGAGGAAACGTCGACGTCACCATCATATTCCCTGCACAAATTGTTTAACCTCGTCTGTATATCTTCATACAGAGTTCGTTTCTTTTCTTCCCACAATTACCTAAATTGTTCTGTTGAATTTTTGTTGAGTCTGCAGCGACCTCTTTTTGATAATAAGGTATTGTGGCGAAGAAAAGAGATGAACTGTGTATGAGGATATGCAGACGAGGTTAAATAATTTATAGGGAATATTATGGTGACACCATCAGATTACGTTCGAATTAACACATAATACATTCGATAAACGTTCGACGCATACACCCAGATGTTCGTTCGGCTTTTTCCCCCGGCTTTTTTTCCGCCGGTTTTTTTTTCCGTGGCTTTTTTTACCAGGCCTTTTATACCCCGCCTTTTTTTCCCGCGGCTTTTGGTTCCTAGATCCACTCGACATTACAGTCATAAATAACCCTATTGTTATTACACTTTCACTGAAGGCCGGAATCATTCATTGCACCACTAGTTTACGAGTTTCAATCAAAAACATTGAATTTTACCTAAGCCCGGTAAATTAAAAGTATTGTTTTCTTATTCTATTACGTCTAAACTTGTGTTTTTTTTTTCAAAACGGTAATGTTCGCTTGCCGGATTCAGTTTCACTTTGACGGTTTCAAATCGAAGAATTTGTTAGTACACTTTCGATAATAATAAGCCTCAGTCTTTCTTATTATAAATATTGGTTCTTGACTTGATTACCTTTTATTTTAATCTTTAAAGGACTTCTTCCTGGGTAACCATTAAAACAAGTTTTACTTGCAAATTGTTGAGATAAGAAGTAGCAAAGCCTAGAAATGCGATTAAATTTTGATATAACCTTGTTTATAGAATGTATATAAACAAGGATATAACATTGAAAAAGTGTACTTTAACAAAACTGCAATAAAATTAGAGGACCAACCTTGCATAGCCTATATTGTTGAAAATAAAACTTATCTTTCTTTAGTTACCGATTTTTTAAATTGCCTATACCACTACGTTTTTGTAAAATAATTCCGACGAATGTAAGAATAAATTTTCCTTATTTTCGCAAACAGCTTGAAAATAAAAGACAATAATTAATTTTCGTTTTTATCATTAAGATCCCTTTGAAAGCAGATTGAGAATTTTAATATTTTACCGGTTTATAATATTGAATTACCTACTTTTTCAGATATGTACATTCTTTTAAAATCAGCCTTGAGAACAGCTTAAAAATAAATGTTATTGTATGGTTAATAGCATCATTGTCCATTTCTGCAAATAGTTAAATGAGGCACCGTGATGAATCACATCGCATTGTTCATAATTACCAAAGGATTAAATACTTTTGAGGGGGATATTTCAAGTATCTGCACAAAAAATAAATGTTATAAATACCCTAACTAACAATTACAATTCAGTTTTGATTTTGTTCTTCTGATATGTATTTCAATTTGTCGTATTTATTACATTAACTTTATATCCAGGTTGCCACAATTATCGAATTAATTCACTTATAGTATATGTTAAACGTAGATCGTGGTCTAGTCAAGAAAGGGCAATAGCTTTAGAAGAATTTAAACAGGAATTTGAAAGTAAACAATTACCAAGCACGGCTCAATGCAGTGCACTACGAAAAAAATCCTATTTTATTAAGCCGTAGTAGTCCACAAATCAAATCTTGGTTTGATAATATGTTAAGAATACAAAGTACCACGACAAAAGAACGGGAAGAACCAAAAAGTAAAATGAAACGAAGTAAGTGAAAGAAATGTCTTAAATATACAGGGTGGTCGTGTTACAAAGCGATATTGAGAAAATGGCTGAATGAAAATAAATGAAATATCCAGGGATACAATGGGTCGTTGGGGGACACTTTTATATGTTAAATGGAAAGGTGTAGTATTCTTTGCAGATTCGTAATCTCCAGAAAAAACTACGTTATAATCAATGAATAATTTAATGCCAATGTCAATGTCATTACGCTAAATTCAACAAAATTAAAAAGAAAATCAACAGAAGAAAAAACTGATATTAGGTACATTATTTTATTATAATAGGTGTTCAAAATGACGACCATTTTGTTCTAAACATTTATCAACCCTCTTTCGAAAAGAATTCCGCACTCTGATTAACATATCTGGGGTGATTTCACGAACTGCACGCGTAATCCTTTCTCTCATGTCTTCGGCTGTAGTTGGAGCAGTCACCATGACTTTTTCTGTGACGAAACCCCACAAGAAAAAATCAAGAGGGGTTAAGTCTGGCGATCTTGCAGGCCAATTTACTGGTCCCCCACGTCCAATCCATCTGTTATGGTAAGTGTCATTCAATATAGCACGTGCTTCTCGACAGAAATGTGGTGGTGCGCCGTCTTGCTGGAACCAAATTGCTTCACGTTGTTGCTCTGGAATATTTGGCATCAGTCTTTGCAAGTCATTTCGAAGGAAATCGCAGTATCGCTGTCCATTAAGATTACCATCGAAAAAATGAGGTCCAATAACAACATCGCCAAATATCCCACACCGGGTATTTATCGACCAAAGGTGTTGATTAGTGACTGTTCGCATCCAGTGTGGATTTTCTTGAGCCCAATAATGCATATTGTGACGATTGACTTGACCATGGTTAGTGAATGTTGCTTCGTCAGAAAATGTTATGTTTTCCAGTGAGTTGTTTTCATTAATCCATTGTCGAAACCACCGACAAAATTGCACCCGTCTCTCGAAGTCCTGTTCATACAATTCTTGATATAAGGTAATATGGTAAGGATGAAATTTAAAATTGTGCAAAATCCTGAGAACAGATGTTTTACACATCCCGGCGTCTTTGGATAGATCTCGGGAACCAATATGAGGGTTGAGAGCTACTGTTCCCAAAACTCCTACCGCCATGTCGTCGTTCGTTTTGGTTTTTCTCCTGCTGCGTTTTCTGGATGAGAGTTGGGTCTGGCGACCTAGTCTCTAATCTTTTGATCGCCATGTGAGATTTTGGTGCTAAATGGGGAAATCTTACCGCCCAAAGTTCAGAAGCATTGCGGTAGTTTTTTCTACATTCTCCGAGAATTAACAACATGTCAACTTGGCAGTTGAATTCATTCATTTTAAGGATACGTAATTAAAATCTCAACTAAGATTATTAAATACGAACAGGAACAACAGAGATAATTAACAAACGAACAGAACTAACACTAACTAACAATAACCGAACACAATGAACACTAATTTTAACAAGTCGCTTAAAATAAAGACTTTAAACTCGAAGATAATTTAAGGAAATTACTGGCAACGTCATAACATGTTAATTCGTTCGTTGTCATGATAACTGCAACAGTGGCGGCTGGTGAATCATCGCTGCAGTGCCACATAGCTTAAAAAAAATCATGAACTTTCTAAGAAAATAATTATTAACTACATAATCTAACCAAAATACCGTACTTTTTTACCCAGTTGACATGTTAATTCTCGGAGGATGTAGAAAAAACAACGGCAATGCTTCTGAACAAAATGGTCGTCATTTCGAAAATCTATGTATTATAATAAAATAATGTATCTAATATCAGTTTTTTCTTTAGTTGATTATATTTTTAATTTTGTTGAATTTAGCGTAGTGACATTGACAGCATTAAATTATTCATTGATTATAACGTAGTTTCTTCTGGAGATTACGAATCTGGAAAGAAAACTGCACCTTTCCATTTAACATTTAAAAGTTACCCCCCACCCATAAACAGTGGAAAGGGTTAAAGCATTACTTACTCTGTCAAAAAGTGTCCCCCAACGACCAATTGGATCTCTAGAAATTTCATTTATTTTCAATCAGCCGTTTCTCAATATCGCTTTGTAACACTTTAAAAGGACCACCCTGTACATAGATTGTAACATTTATTCTTACAGATAAATAGCAATCGCCGGAAAAGGTTGTTATGTTTAAAAGGTTTAAACACCATGGCTGTGGGGTACAAATCTCTAACTGTCCTTATTCGTACATAGACCGCCCAAATTGCATTATTTGTCCATTTAGTTTATTTTTAAGTCCATCACATGAAAGTTTACGTAGCTCAAAAATTATCTGAGGATAATGTGCCTTTGGCAGGTACCCCATTGTTCATTCACAAGCAAGTTTTAACAAAAGACATATTTTTACCTAGGAATTGTTTTTATTGAAGAGGTTTGTTTATCGACTGCATTACATTTTTATTGTAAGTAAATAAATTAATGCCGTTTATTTATTATGTAAACTACAATTAAAGTATTACAACATAACACTAAAGATACGCTAACCTATTATCGGTTTCTGTACATATTTTACATACGGAGACTTTGAAGCCATGCAACTTCATTATTTTTAGCTGAAAATATAATTATGAAATTTTAACCAATAATGGACTTTTTATCAGTACAATCATTGAGAATAAAATCATTTCTCAGTCAATGGTACAATCGAGAGGCGAGTAACTACGAGATTTTTTCATATTTTAGTAGGTATAAGTATATTATTTATCATTATGAGATTGAATTTAACTGTTTACATTGGGTAGCTATTATTTATTTGTAATATTGTACAATCCTTATTAGTAATACATATAATACGAATTATACAGTCTTATTATTTTATTACATAAAAAAAATTTCACAGTTTTGTTTTAGCAGAGGTCATTTAATAGTGCATTTTTAAAAAAGTTTGCATGTACTGATAAAAGGTCCATTCTTATCAAAATTTGAAGAGGTTCACTTACAAATAAAAAAATTATAATATTCTAAACTCAGGCGTCTTGCTTTTTGAAACCAATAGTAAGTACAAATTAAAAATGTACCAGTGAATTCGGAGCACCACTAAACTAAGCAAGTAATACACGTATCGTAATATCATTGTTGTAATGCGAGTTTTTTTTTTTTAGTTTTTGCTTCTTTATTTTCTTGAGCGGCGGTAATACTCGGCGAATCTCTGATCTTCATACCACGAGGCACACGTGGATCTGTTATTTCCGGTAACATGCATTCATAGTAAAACTCTTTTAATTTAGGTAGCATAGTTTCTAACCAAAAAGTCGTATTTTTTTCTATTCGAATAATTTTCAAATCGTGGTTTGTAAAAACAATGAAGTCGCAATATAACTTATTTGCTATATGCAATTGTCCTTGCACTTGGAAGAAGTAGTTGTGTTTTTGTTTCAATTGTAGATATCCGTTTTCATAGTATATACAAATTTTATTAGGAGCTGTTTCTGTAACGTGGTCTATGGTGTCATCGCGATGTGTATATAAACATTTCACTTCGATAATACCTCCATCTTGAAGTAATCCGTCAGGGGAAGCTGCTAGAAAAGGGTGCTCTTCTGCAATAAATAATTCACACGGCGAAACCTTCTTTTTCGTTTGAACTTCATACAGTTCTATTGCCTTTTTCTCATTCAAGCGACCATAGATTATTGCCGAAGTTTTCAAGTCCTTGTTTCCTTTGAACAGCAAATCTAGTATAGCACAATGGCTTGAAGTGGTTGGAAGCCTTTACAGACTTTGCCAAAGTTTGAAGCTGTGGACGATTTCTTCTTGCAGATCTCCATTGAAGATTTTCATGCTGACCTCTTGTAATTTTTTCTATGTGACTTACATTAGGTATCTCACGTTCAAGATCTAGTAAAATTTGTCGCTTTCTTGATTGAAATGCTTCAGGTTCCATATCCGGTTTTGCAACATCCGGACCGTATTCCATATCGCCACTGCACGTTACCTTGAGATTACAATATCTTTTCCTCTTAGTCACTTTTCTTGCAGTATTACGTTTAAGCTTTTTTTTTACAAAAGGCCCAAAAATAATTGTGACTGTGATCGTTCACAACCGATGAATGCCAAGAAGGGCCATTATTATACGACAGCCCGGCTCCTACACAACGTCTAAGGTATGAACCCCTCTGGCAATAATTTATTCGTTTTCCACCAGTAAATTTACATACAAGAGACATGTAACGTTCTGCATAATTCCTAGTACTGTTGGTAATCAGACGATGCGCTCTACTGACAACATACTCTAATGCAGAGCATATATCAGAAAACATCTGCGTTTGTTTTAATAGAGGTACCAAATTGACTTCATCGGTGTTTTTTCGCTTGCAGTATTCCGTGCGGAAATTTGCATGATACCCGAAAACATGATAGGGTCCATTTTTTAAATCTTCGCGTAGTTGTTGTGCATTTGAACCTGATTTTGTATTGTTACTTATCGCTGACCGAACGGCGACGCTAAGACGAGGAATATGCTGTTTCAGAATCCGTCGTGTTTCTACTTCGTGTGATGTCTTTGTTGTAATTTTATGTAATTGAGAAGTGTAGCACCTTGTGATATGATTAGCACACTCAAGTTTGATTACGAAACGGCCATAAGATACAAGTTCTATTATTCGTGCATATACACTTGAATCGCCGTCACCTATCACGTACTTGTAACGAACACCATGCTGTGCAACACTACTATTAAACCATCAACTATAATGTCTTGTTCCATACCTGTAGGGTGTCCACAAAGTTTTAAAACACACGTGTTTTTTTACCACCGAATGTTTTTGAGACGCACATATGCTACAATATTTGTTTCGAATCCCCAAAAACAGCAATTTTCCGGTGTTTTTACCAATTATAACTGCTACTCCAGATAATGAACTATAACCGTGGCCATAAGACCGTTTAGCCCAACCACCATCGATGATTACTGTCACAAACGGAATGTCTTCCTCAACGTTTCCACGTCGAGAGTTAGTTGTCTTCCTCCGTGCCTGCTTGAGATATTTGTTGTTGCAATATTTTTCCCACTCCTGACCTACCAAATGTTCCATTTTTCTAAAGTAGTTTCTAGCCATCATAGGAATATCTAGACAACTTAGATATTCTTGAGTTTGAGAATATCCGATGCCAATTGCATTTTCTCCCAAGCAATCATTTTGTTTACCCCAGTTCGTTTATTTCGTGGATGAGAATGCATTTTAAACATTTTCACAAGCATCACAAAAGTAATAAAAGCAAGAACTCACTCCTTTCTAATTTCTTTTTGGTATTTCATTTTTCCCATAGTGCATACCATGTCGTGACGCCCTAAACGTTTACATTCTTCTATAAAATACCCGATGTTCACTATACGGTCACCAAATAATATTGCATTTAAATCCAAATGTATGTCTGCTTCTGTTTCTAGATGAGGTAAAATTTCATTCGGTAAACTAACGACAAGATAACAGAAATTAATATAAATTATACCTTTACCTAGAAGTAATAGAAATACTTACTTTCGAAAATACTCCACATGCGCGTCCTCTGGAACATTATCACCTTGTTGTATCAATTTAACGACCATTTCCCTCGTTCTTCGCGATCTTTGCGCTTTCGATGCTTTTCCGCGCTTTCTTACAATCGAAGAACTTCGCATTTTATAAAGATATAACAACAAATAAGGCAACAGTACAATAACTATTATAACAAACCAAAACAAATAACAACTATTACAACAAATAACAACTAACAAATATTACAAATCGCACAATATCAAATCACTCAATAATGGGATATTTCTATTGCAACAGTAATAGCAAACTAAACAAAAACTTTAAATGTTCAGGTATACAGGTAGGGCGAGGGGTTAGTCAATTACGTATTATTTATTTTATAATTCTTTGATTATATAACAACCTGAAATGCATTTTAGAACCGACTTATTTATATCATAATTCGTAAGTTGTAGCATCGCAATATGGCACAGTATTTTGGATTATTAAAATAAGTTGGAGTAATTAATGAATGAAATTATGTAATAAAATTACTAATATTAATAATTATATCATTATAAGGTTTCGATATTAATACGGGTAAAAGAAATAATAACCAAACCATAATAAGACGAAACATTAGAATGATATAATTCTTAATATTAGTAATTTTTATTACATGATAAAGAATGTTTAAAACATATCAATAAGAATCTTTTAATTTGATTTGTAAATATGGATTCCTAGAAACACCAGGTATACTAAACAATATAAAGGATTATTGTGTCGGTAATCCTCTAACAGTCTGCACTTTCTTAAGCTTTCATCTTCTTTTTCGTTTGTTGTTTCTTTCTAAATTTTAATGGATTGATTTACATTAATATTCTAGACATTTTAAGGACGGTTTTGATCACTGCAACTTTTTCAATGCACCGTCGTATTCGTAATCGCTCATAGCAGGTTATGACAAAATTTGAATTATTTTGATACACAGGGAAAAAAGTTATAGTAACATTTCTTTATTAATTACGGATTTTAAAAATTGAATTCAACAATAACCATACTTAATTACCACCAATCATTTTGAAAATCTGTCATACTCTAGCATACATATGTATGTACCTACATTCAGAAATTCAGCGTTCTACTTCAATAAATGCTTAAAAATATCTAAAACGTAAGTCCGCATCGATTTATCAGATTACTTTTTTTCATCATTCATAACAAAGTAATAGCATTAATATGATTCATTAGTAGTCGAGAAACTTTCTAAATAGTATATGTAAGGAAAAAATGCGTTTTTAAAGTAATATAAAGCAGGGTACTCCACATCCTTAACACTTCCGTCTCGTGCAGAATGTGCCGATATTAAAGAAAATGAACCTGTTTTGAAAGATCACTCAATCGAAGTAATAAAAGCATGGGTTAGTAATGAGATAAATCGAAAGAAAACAACAATTAAACGAATATAATTATAAAATGTTAAAGGATTTTTGTATGATGTAAATTAGAATAAATAGAATATACGTATAAAACGAAGTTTACATTTAACTGACATTCTCTTCCATACATAATGTTATAAGTGTACTTCACAATGGTAGTAATTAAATGAATAAACGTCTTATGTTCATACATTTTTTCATTTCAAAAGTAGGAATATTGAAAGACCCTTGCAGGTAATCCAATTGTACTTTATGACTTAGTGCATGTTATACATTTGGGTAATTTTGTGCGAATACGAGGACAATCGTATTTGTTAGGTGTTGGTGGATGGATTCATTGCATTCGTTCTAGCGAAACCTGCACCTACTCTAAAATCAACTAAGGCAATTAAAGTGAAACTTGCTAAATGATATGATGAATAGTAATAGTTAATGTAGCAGTACAATATGAGGATTGTTAGCGAAAAGTGGCAACACAAGAATATAATTAACACGATTGGCCTCACTGTCAAAAAGCTAACTGTAGTAAGCAAAAAGTTGACCAGTTATGTGAAAGTCAGGTGTTGGCTAAAGGAGATAGTCAAAGGGCTATGACGGAAAGTCAGGTAATGGCTGAGAAGGTTAATAAAGGACCGGTAGTTGTTTAAACGGGACTTGTAACCATTGAAGTTATAGGAAGTTCAAGATTAGCAATTAGATATAAGTAACGGTGGGGCATTAACAAACCTGGCGAAGTCGGCTCAAAAAATAAAACAATACCAAAACTGAAAACGCCATAGTAAGTGTAAGAAGGAAGAGTTGTTGTTAAGTGGATAAAAGGTGTTAGAGGGTATTTTCTCTAGATATAATATAATTTATATACATATGGATTAATTTCATTCACGTTAGTTTTCAAGTTAAAGATGGTTTTAGTCAAACACGTATATACTCTGTTATACTATATACCGTTTAGGTATATACGCGACCCCAAAGTACCCTATACCACTTTATATATATATATATATATATATATATATATATATATATATATATATATATACCGGGTGGTCGTAAAGTAAGGAATAAATTCAATATCTCGTAAAGCACAATTTTTTCAAAATCGCTCGGACCCGTCGATTTTATACAGGGTGTCTCAAAAAAATTTTTTTTCAAATTGCAACCCAATTTTTTATTGCATTTTTGGATTACCCTTACAATTCTAAACATTTGTCATGTAATTTATACCTAAGTCCAAGGGTTTTGGAGTTATTCGCATTCAAAGTTTAAAATTGAAAAAGATCATGAAGAAAACGAAAAATAAAATAATTTTTATAACGTTTTATTATATCGAAAACAAAGATTCGTAAACTTAAAAATAATTTTATTTCAGCAAATGTTCGAAATGTCCTCCGTTAGTCAACTGACAATAGCCTAATCGATCTACAAATTCATGCTGCACATTTCGAACCATTTGGAGCGTTATTCGACGTATTTCTTGCCGGTTGGCTTTTAAATACCTTGCCTTTAAGGTATCCCCATTAAAAAAAGGCCAGTGGTGTTAGATCGGGTGATCTTGGTGGCCACTCAATAACACCGCTCCTTCCAATCCACCTGTTTGGGAAAGTGTCGTGCAAATAAGTTCGAACTACCACAGCAAAATGGGGGGAACACCATCTTGTTGGAACCAGATGTTATGGTGTGGCAAATCCGGACGTTGTATCTCAGGAAAAGGGAGCCAGAGCTAAAATTTCTTTAGAAAACCAGGATTCTACCCTTAAATTTTTTCAAAGGAAAGGCCCGATAATAATGCCACCAACAACCCAGCCCACATTTATTTTTCGATTAATTGGTATTCCTTCCCCATCCGTTGGTTTAATCACCAGTCCGTGTTTTATTTAGTCCCATTAAAAAAGTGGTTATCGGGTTTATTTTTCACTAAATTTACTCCAAACACTTTTTGAAAAGCTCAAAAATTTAACCCCCAAATTACCCAAATTCTTGTGAACGATTTATGGGTGGAATTCGGAGTTTTTAGAAAGTTTTCCAATACCAGTCCTTTCTACCTCCAGTACTCACTATTTCTTGAAACCAATAAGACCAACGCTTATTTTCATAATGAGGCCCCATCAGGAAATTTTACATGACCAATTACAAATTCTGTAATTTCTAACTTCAGCGAATTGGCCATTGGGGTTTTTTTATTAAATGTCCAAACCCTTTTCAACTCATTACCGTCCAATCTCTCAAGATTTCTATGGCCTTGTCTATAAGGTATTAATGTTTTAGTTAAAAAACGAAAATATACTTTGCTATGCTTAGAAAATACACAGCTGTAACTAAAACAATAAAGACCTAAAAACTATAAACTTCGAAAAACACACAGAACTTCCTAATAACATTGACTTAAACTTTTGTTTCCTCTCTAAATCCAAAGCCATATTGGCGAATTGGGGTAAAATAATAAAAAATTGGGCTGCAATTAAAAAATTTTTTAGCGCTTTTTAAAACTTGTAAAAAAAAATTTTTTTGAAAATATGCCCAAAAATTAAACGACGGGTCCGAATTTTTGAAAAAATTGTGCTTTACGAAAAATTTACCACACGACCACGGTAATAATATTAATTAATTATTTTTTTTATAAATAAATATATTATAAATTTGCCCAGAATAAAATTTTCAAAAAAATTTTTTACGTTTTGAAAATTGAAAAATTTGGAAAATTGAAAAATTATCCTTTCGGTAATCAAAAGAAATTTTAAGACCAATTTTATTTAAATTTTTTTTTTAATATTTCAATTTTAGGAAAGATTAATTACCTTCATTTTGTTACTCTTGTAAAAATTTCGAATTCCGCATAGTTTCGAAGAAAAAAATGTTTTCTTAAATACTGCTAACAGACATTCCTAATACAAGTTTAATAATAATGTACCAAGAAAGGTGCATTTAAATTTTTTTACGTCGAATTGACCTTCGTATTGATGAAGGTGGCCGTCATATTGAACATTTATTATAAAAAAACGTTTTGCCTTTGTTTTGCCAACTAAATTTTGTATTACAATTTTATTAAACTTGTACTAGGAATATCTTTAGCAGTATTTAATAAAACATTTTTTTCTTTCGAAACTATGCGGAATGCGAAATTTTTGAAAAAAAATGAAGGTAAAATCTTTTGCTAAAAAAACCGTATTACCATAAGAAAGTTCTGAAAAAATATCAGATGATGGTTTTATTCAAAATTTGTTTTGGGTTTGATTACCGAAAGGAGAGTAATCCTCTAAAATACAATTTTATCAAATTTCATTCAATTTGTTTCACTCATTTCTGAACAACGTACAAAAATGAGTTTTTTTATGTAAGCTTTGAATTCTTCTCCCGGGCAAACGATACATTTTGATAAGTAAATAAATTAGGTTCAATCGATTTATTTTGACCTCTACTACACGTGGTAGCTCTGTGTCCCAGCAATTTTGGGACACCCTGTATATATATTTATATATTAGCTAATTTATGATGGTGTTTTTTTAAATATTACATAATATTGATGACAGAATAAGAACATTTAAAAATATACAGTGTATTCAATTTAAAATATTTAAGTTGGATATTGGTATCCGAAAATGCAACACCCTGTAGAACTGTAGATATTTTTAGGTTACGGAACAGAAACTAATATAGTGTGTTTCACCAGTTATTAGACCTCTGCAAAATGGCTGCCATTTAAGTTTATAACCAAATAAAGCGCGGGAGCATTCACATTTTCAGAAATTCTTGACAATAATGATTTATTTCGATCATTCTTTTATCGCTTTTATTACAGTGTTACACTTTTAGTAATTTGGTAATTGGTTGTTGTGCATAGTAGAATGGCAGCCATATTAGAGAAGTCTAATTACTGGTGAATAATACTATGCACACCTTTCATATTTAAAAATTTATTTTATATATGTGTAGAAGATTATACAATCGAATTCTATTCACTATCGCTAAATCGAGTTATTTTATTGATAACTATCTACAATGTTTTTATTAAAAAGGATATAACGACGTCAGAACTTGCATATGGTTGCATTAATTACAAATTTGCCAGAATTTATTTAATGTTTCTTGCTGTTTTGGTATTTAGTTCATGCCATATTTTATTTTTTCATTTTTTTTTCAATCAAACCCAAGTTTTTTTCAGTGTCTATTGCGTATTATTTATAACACAGTTTTAACTTTATCTTACAACTTGAAATTGAATTAAGACTAATTCATATGTAACAATAGTTCCTGCAATCTAAAATTGATTAGAAACAAAAAATTATTACCTTTAGCTTTAAACTTTAATGAACTTACACTTAAGATGAGTGGCCTTGTAACATTAAAAAACTTTTTTCCTGTTAGAGCAGGTGTATCAATTTGAATTTTGTACAACAATCTTTCTATCTAAAATTCACAAAGCATTACAGGATCATTATTAGTATACCATAATTGCGAAATGATTTTCGAATAGTATAATTTTAAGTATAACTTACCACTGCATTATATACATCTGTTGGTGCAGACATTAAAATAATTGCGCCTTCTTTATTTGTTTCGTAAATACTTGCGCCATACAGTAATACTGCTACTGTACGAAATACCAAAAAAGAAAATGAGTACATAAAATAAACTTTTCCAATAACGGTGTTACTTTGAGGCCTAAGTATATTAATAATGTAAAATAGTTGTGCTAGTCACATATTTAAATTACTTACCTTAAACTATGAAAAAGTTGAACTAAGATTATAAATACATTGTTGGCAAAAGACAATAAGACAATATCAGATATAGAATTATCCACTAACTTGCATAAACTTGAAACTGCAGTATAATCATCCCTCAAATTACTCCAAAATACAAAATTTTTACACTAAATAAAAAATATTCCATTGTAGCGTAACTTATAAATGAGATACAGCAAATAAACATTTTGGCATAACAAATACTTATCTTATTTGGGTTTTTTAATGGTGTATTTGTATATGTCACAGGAATATTCGTAAACCTACAAGTTTGCTCGGAAATTTGCAAGCGCTCGGAAATTTTTCAAATAACTATAAAATTCATGTTTCCTGATAGATTTAAGGAATCTCATAAGACGACTGAGTCACCTTAGTACACTTTTAAGTTAACTACATTTCTGACAACTTTCCTAGTTTAATGTTTACGGAAAGTTTTCGGATAGCTGTTGGTACGGTTGTAGCGATGTTCGTTTCACGGAATTTGTGACGAAAGGGCCTCACGGGCAGGTTTCTACGAGGCAGTAAAGCATTCGAGATTAATGAATAAAAAATATCATTGAACATTTATTTCTCATTTGGAATATTAACATAAGGAACGCAATAAGTACTACACGAATCCAAAACGTTATTTATTTTTGCAAGATGAAGAATATGGCATTTGGAATTACAGAGAACCTTATTTTTTCTGCAAGCACATTTGTTTGTTCCATTATAGTAACGGACACTTTCCGCCATCTTGGATTTTGATCCAAGAGCCCACCGGACATTTTCAATTTATTTTTAACACCAAGACCGTATTTTCAGTCCTTTTTATCCCTAATTATTTTTATATACCCTGTGGGATTTTCATCTCTATTTTTACATACTCACGTAGATCGTATTTTTCCAATTTTCATCCCTAATTTTTTTTGTTACATATACCTGCGTGTTTTCAACCCTTTTTATCCCTAAAATATTATTTTTACCGTTCACATAGGATGCGGTTTTACCATATTTTATGACAGCTCACGGTAGGACATATTTTTTATATTTTTACACATGTGGACCGTATTATCTACCCTTAACCCTAATTAGAGTCTTTATGCATATGTTCACGTATGGCAGGCCTTGAGCTTGACTTGGGAGTTCAGGATGCTGGTTTTTCGGATTTTTATCTAATTAGAACCTTTTGACTATATTAAGAGCCATTCATCCCTGGAGTGTATGCAAATGAAAGCGCACGTAGGATCGTTTTATATTTTTCTGATATTAAAAGAAACTAATTGGTAAAGGTAACGTTGTTTGATTTAAATACACTATTAAATTCTATAATGACAATAAACAGTTAATGGTATTGCATAATCAGTGAATTACCCTGTTATCATACAATGTAAATGTACGGTATAATTTAATCCACGTTTTATTTATTTTAATTCCGTTTTTATGAAAAAAGGTTGTAAAATTTTTAAATTATTAGATTTCTTTTAATTCTTTTATAGATTGTGACCATGTCTATGTGAACATTTTATTTATACATAGTTTAAATTAAAACTATTTAAAACGTGTAATTAAATTCGATTAACCAACTTTACAGTGATAGTAAAACAAAAAAAAATGAATTTTTTTTTATTTACATTTTAATACGATTTTTCAAGAACTCAAATTAAAACCATAATAAGAGTATAACAGGGACTTTAAATGTAATTTGTAATATGTTTTATTATAAAACGATTGTCTAATTAGCTTAAATGTTAGCGCACTTTTTCTTTAATTGCACGCAGCGACCTTCTAACTATACACGAATTTATAACGATATCACCCGATTACGACACCATATACACCGAGTTTATAACGACAACACACGAGCTACATTAGTTTTTATAAACAATGGTTTGTAGCGTATTTTTATTTACACCCTTTTATAAAATTAAGCATCATATTAATGAGGTATCACTATTTGAAAAGGTTAACTCTTAAAAGTTACGATGAAGATCGTTTAAAGCAAACCTTGTTTATTCTTTTAAATGATACCAAAATACTAGTATAATTAAATGAGATTTTATAAATTACATTCAGAACAAGGAAACAGTTTTAAACACAAAGGAAAGGGAAAACAATGCTATTACATAAGACGTTTTAAAAAACGTTTATTTCACCTTGAGAAAATTGTTAGTCATGGAAACAAGTTGGTCTTTTACCTTGAAGTTAGCTAGTCATAGGTTTAATTTACCAAGTTAGCCTTTTAAGCAACTTTTATAAAATGTACACTTGAGTTTGTGACGTATTGGTTTATGTCTATTTTATTATTAAAAAATGTTATTAAAAATGTTTTATTAATTACCATTTGTAGACTGTTGTTTTATCTATATACGAAATTTTTTTCACAACAGCATACTTATTCTACCTTGAGAAATTGTTAACCTTGAGAAACAAGTAGGTTGAAACTTAAAAATTGTTACCATTCTCGTCAATATAGATTGCTTCAATGCTCCTGGTTTGTTTGCAGGATCCGTGTTTACGATAATTGCACACGGTCGGGTGCTGGAGTTGATTAGAAGCACAACCGAAAACATTCTTCTTGTGGCTATCGATTTCAACATCTCAACACTTGTACCGCATTCATCTTTGGATTTTTTATCAGATATTTTAACAAACGTTTTAAAAATTTTAATCTGAAATAAGAGTGACGTAATTAATTTATTTTGAAATTTCATGAAGCATCACAATCATCGAGATTTTGAGATACTACATCTCATCGTCTTCACCTTGAACGATTATATTGTAACAACCTATAAAAGTACAATAATTAAGTTTTTATCAGACAATTATTATTATTACATGGACATGATTATAAATAATTTTCAACCTTTAATGCCACATTAAAATCTTTAAGTTCGCTAAAGTTGTACCACCTTCAATTTTACCAATCAGCTTGAGATGTAGTCGTTTTTAATACATAACGAATCCAATACTGTGATGCGGTAGCAGCAAAACACTTAGCTTTATTTCAATTTTATATTATTTACGCAATTTATCATAAATACACCTGTCAAAATAATTAAACATAACTCAACGGCCATAAAGCAGCAAATTATAGTTTTAGTCAAAAATATTGTAAACCAACAATCGACAGCATTGACACGAGGATCAAACGAAAACACGCACGACACGTAACTCACACGCATACACGCACACGCAACGAAAGCACGCACACGACGTACGCAGAGCACCACGCACCGCAAACCCCACGCACGCACCACTTTCGCCTTTTAGCACGTGCGCACACACTACCACAACCACCACACACCACCACAAACGCGCACACCACACACAACACAACACACAAACACACACACACAAAACAAACACAAACACAAAAACAACAAAAAACAAAACACACAACACACACAACACAAAAACACAAAAAAAAAACAAAACACAACACAAACACAACACACACAACAAAAACACACACAAAAAACACAACAAACAAAAAAAAAAAAAAAAAAACACAAAAACAAAAACAAAAAAAAAAAAAAAAACACACACAAACACACACACAACCAACAAACCAAAACCAAAAAAAACCACACCAACACACGCAACCAACCACACGCACACCACACGCACACACACGCAACGCAACCACACACGCCACGCACACGCCGCCACGCACACGCAACGCCCACACGACACGCAACGCACACGAACGCACACGACACGCAACCACGCACACGCACGCAACGCACAACGCAACGCCAACGAACGCAGCAACGACAACGCAACGCACAGCACACGCAACGCAACGCAACGAACGCACACACACGACAGCAACGCAACGCAACGCGCACAACGCAACGCAACGAACGCAACGAACGCAACGCAAACCACGCAACGCACACGCACACGCACACGCAACGAACGCACACGCAACGCACACGCAACGCACGCAACGCACACGCAACGCACACGCACACGCACACGCAACGCATACGCACACGCACACGCACACGCAACGCACACGACAGCAACGCAACGCACACGAACGCAAGCAACGCAACGCACACGCAACGCACACGCAAAACGCAACGCAACGAACGCACACGCAACGACACGCAACGACACGACACGCAACGCAACGCAACGCAACCAACGCAACGACACGCAACGCACGAAACGAACGCACGCACAGCAACGACACGCAAGCAACGACACGCACACGCAACGCCACGCAACGCACACGAACGCAACGAACACGCAACGCAAGCAACGCAACCAACGCAACGCAACGCAAGCAACGCAACGCAACACACGCAACGCAACGCAAGCACACGCACACGCACACGCAACGCAACGCACAGCAACGAACGCAACGCAACGCAACAACGCAACGCAACACGCAACGCACAGCAACAACGCAACGCAACGCACACGCAACGCAACGCACAGCACAACGACACGCACACAACGCACACGCACGCACACGCAACGCACACGCACAGCAACAACGCAACGCAACGCAACCGCAACGCACACGCAACGCACACGCAACGCAACGCCACGCAACGCACACGACAGCAACGCACACGCAACGAACGCAACGCAACGACACGCATACGCAACGCAACGAACGCACACGCAACGCAACGCACACGAACGCAACGCAACGAACGCACAGCAACGTACACGCAACGCACAGCAACGCAAGCAACGCACACGCAACGCAACGCAACACGCAACGCACCAACGCAACGCAACGCAGCACAGCACAGCAACGCAACGCACCCGCAACGCAACGCCGCAACGACACCACACGCAACGCACACGCAACGAACGCAACGCAACGCACACGCAACACGCACGCAACGCAACCAACGCAACGCAACAACGCACAGCACAACGCAACGCAACAACGAACGCACGCAACGCACGCAACGCACACGCACACGCACACGACACGCACACGCACCAACGCACACGCACACGCACACGCACACGCACGCACACGCACACGCACACGCACACGCACACCGCACAAAACCCGCACACGCACACGCACAGCAACCACGCACACGCAACGCACACGCACACCAAACGCACAGCAACGCACCAACGCAACGCACAGCAACGCCGACCGCAACCGCAACCGCAACCGCCACGGCACCCACGCACCACGCAACGCACGCCAACGCACGCAACCGCACGACCGCAACCGCACCGCACGCCAACGCGCACGCCACGCCAGCAACCGCAACCGACCGCACCACGCCACGCAACGCACCGCCACGCCACGCCACGCCACGCGCACACGCACACGCACCCACCCAACCCGCACACGCAACGCCACGCCACGCCACGCCACGCACACGCCACGCCACGCCACGCCACGCACACGCACACGCACACGCACACGCACACGCACACGCACACGCAACGCACACGCACGCCACGCACACGCCACGCCACGCCACGCACCGCACGCCACGCCACGCCACGCCACGCCAACGCCAGCACCGCACCGCACGCCACGCCACGCCACACCGCACCGCACCGCACCGCACCCACGCACACGCAACGCCCGCACCGCACCCACGCACCGCACCGCAACCGACACGCCACGCCACGCCACGCACACGCACCCACGCCACGCCACGCCAACGCAACGCACCGCAACGCAACGCAACCGCACACGCAACGCAACGCAACGCACAGCACACGCAACGCAACGCACACGCAACGCACACGCACAGCACACGCAACGCAACGCACACGCAACGACACGCACACGCACACGCACAGCAACGCAACCACGCACACGCAACGCAAACCGCACACGCAACGCAACGCAACGCAAACGCAACGCACACGCCACACGCAACGCAACGCAACGACACGCAACGCAACACGCAACGCACAAACGCAACGCAACGCGACACGCACACGCAACGACGCAACGCACAACGCAACGAACGCAACGAAGACACGCAACGCAACGAACAACGCACAGACACGCAACGCAACACAGCACACGCAACGCAACGCACAGCAACGCAACGCAACGCAAGCAACACCAACAACGCAACGCACACGCAACGCAACGCACCCCGCCACGCACACGCAACGCAACGACACGCACACGCAACGCAACGCAACGCAACGCAACGCAACGCAACGCAACGCAAGCACACGCAACGCACAGCACGCAACGACACGCAACGCAACGACACGCAACGAACGCACAGCAACGCAACGCAACGACACAACGCAACGCAACGCAACGCAACGCAACGCAACGCAACGACAGCACAGCACGCAACGCAACGCACACGCAACGCAACGCACCAACGCAAGAAGCAACGCAACGCACACGCAACGCAACGAACGCAACGACACGCAACGACACGCACACGCACGCAACGACAGCAACGCAACGCAACGAACGCAACGCAACGCAACGCAACGCAACACGCACACGCACACGCACACGCACACGCACACGCACACGCACACGCACACGCACACGCACACGCACACGCAACGCACACGCACACGCACAGCACACGCACACGCACACGCACACGCAACGCACGCACACGCAACGCAACGCAACGCACACGCAACGCAACGCACAGCAACGCAACGCACCACGCAACGCAACGCAACGCACACGCACACGACACGCAACGCAACGCAACGCAACGCACACGCACACGCACACGCACAGCACACGCAACGCAACGCACACGCAACGCACACGCAAGCAACGCACACGCACACGCAACGCAAACCAACGCACACGCACACGACACGCACACGCACACGCAACGCAACGCACAGCACACGCAACGCAACGACACGCAACGCACACCAACGCAACGCAACGCACACGCACACGCAACGCACACGCACACGCACCACGCAACGCAACGCAAGCACACGCACACGCAACGCACACGACAGCAACGCACACGCACACGCAACGACAGCAACGCAACGCAAAACGACACGCAACGCAACGCAACGCAACGCACACGCACACGCACACGCAACACGCACACGCAACGCAACGCCGCACACCAACGCAACGCCACGAACGCAACGCAACGACACGCACAGCAACAACGCAACGCAACACACGACACGCACAGCAACGCACCCGCACACGCAACGCACACGCAAGCAACGCACACGCACACGCCACGCACAGCACACGCGGCACACGCAACGCACAACGACACGCAACGCAGCACACGCAACGCAACGCACACGCACACGACAGCAAACGCACACGCAACGCAACGCACACGCAACGCACCCAACGCACCGCATTACCACACGCAACGCAACGAAGCAACGACAGCAACGCAACGCACCAACGCAACGCAACGCACACGCACAGCACAGCAACGCACACGCAACGCACAGCACACGACACGCAACGCAACAACGACACGCAACGCAACGCAACGCAACGCAACGCACACGAACGCAAACCCACGCACACGCACACGCAACGCAACGCACAGCACACGCAACGCAACGCAACGCACACGCACACGCACACGCAACGCAACGCACACGCAACGCACACGCACGCACACGCAACGCACGACAGCACAGCAACGCACACGAAGCAACGCAACGCAACGCACACGCAACTAACACGCAACGCAACGCAACGCACAGCAACGACACGCAACGCAACGCACGCAACGAACGCAACGCAACAACGCAACGCAACGCAGCAACGCAACGCACCAACGACACGTAAACCACGCAACGCAACGCACCACACGCAACGCACAGCACAACCACACGCAACGCAACGCACAGCACGCACACGCCAACGACAGCAACGCACACGCAACGCAACGCAAACGACACGCAACGCACAGCAACAACGCACACGACAGCACACGCAACGCAACGCAACGCACACGCACACGCAACGCAACGCACACCGCAACGCAACGCACACGCAAACCACGCAACGCAACACGCACAACGCAACGCCACACGCAACGCACAGCACCGCACACGCAACGCATACGCAACGCAACGCCGCAACGCACACGCACACGACAGCAACGCAACGCACGCAACGCCACGCAACGCAACGCAACGCAACCCAACGCAACGACAACGCACAGCAACGCAACGCACACGCAACGCAACAACGCAACGCAACGCAACGCATCGAAGCAACGAACGCAACGCAACGCAACGCAACGCAACGCAACGCACGAACGCACAACGACACGCAACGTACAGCAACGCAACGAACGACACGCACACGCAACGCACACGCAACGCACACGCAACGACACGCACACGCACACGACAGCAACGCAAGACACGCCGCACACGCAACGCCCGCACACGCACACGAAACGCAACGCAACGCACACGCAACGCACAGCAACGCAACGACAGCAACGCACACGCACACGCAACGCAACGCACACGCAACGCACAAACGAACGCAACGCAACGCAACGCAACGACACGACACGCAACCATGCAACGCAACGCAACGCAAGCAACGCACAACGCACACGCAACGCACACGCATACCACACCAACGCACAACGCAACGCATACGCAACGCAACGCAACGCAACGAAGCACACGCAACGCCAACGCAACGCAACGCAACGCACACGCACCGCACACGCACACGCACACGCACACGCACACGCACACGCACAGCACACGCACACGCAGCACACGCACACGCACACGACACGCACACGCACAACACCACGCACACGCACAGCACAGACACCCGCAACGACACGCAACGCAACGCAACGCAACGGCACGCAACGCAACGCACACGCAACGACACGCAACGCAACGAAGCACAGCAACAACGCAACGCAACGCACACGCACAGCAACGAACGCAAGCAACGCCACGCAACGCAACACGCAACAACGCACCAACGCAACGCAACGACACGCAACGCAACGCAGCAACGACAAACGCAACGCCACGCAACCACACGCACACGCAACGCACACGCACACGCACACCACGCACACGCAACGCAACGCACACGCAACGCACACGCAACGCACACGCAACGCAACGCAAGCACACGACAGCAACGCACACGACACGCAACGCACACGCAACACGCAACGACACGCAACGCAACGCAAGCAACACGCAACGCAACGCCCAACGACACGCAACGCAACCAACGTACACGCAACGCAACGCACAACGCAACGAACGCAACGCAACAACGCAACGCCCAATACGCAACGCACACGACGCAACGCACACGCAACGCACACGCAACGCAACGCAACGCAACGCACACGCCACGCACACGCAACGCACACGCAACGCACACGCAACGACACGCACAACGCAACGCAACCAACGCAACGCAACGCAACGCAACGCACGAACGCAACGCAAGAACGACACGCACACCAAAACGCAACCGCAACGCAACGCAACGCACACGCACACGACACGCACACGCAACGCAACGCAACGCAAAACGCAACGACAGCACAGACCACGCAACGCAACGCAACGAAGCAA
>JARFJB010001662.1:102500-120000 GCA_036346205.1 Vesta saturnalis
ACATAAGGTCACAATCTATAAATGAGAATTAAAAGAAATCTAATAATAATTTAATGACAATTATAAATCTTTTTTCGATAAAAACGGAATCCTAATAAATATTAATAAAAACGTGGATTAAATAGTCGCGATACCACATTTACATTGTATGATAACAGGGTAATTCATGATTATAATACCATTAACTGTTTATTGTCATTATAGAATTTAATAGTGTATTTAAATCAAACGTATACGTTACCTTTACCTTAATTAGTTTCTTTTAATATCAGAAAAATATAAAATACGATCCTGTGCGTTTCATACACCCAGGGATGAATTTCCTTAATATAGTCAAAAGGCTAATTAGATAGGAAAAGATCCGAAAAGAAACCAGCATCCCCCCAACTCCCAAGTCCAAGCTCAACCGCCACCACGTGAACATATGCATAAAAGACTCTAATTAGGGTTGACCCTTAGGTAGAAATACGGTCTCACAGGGGTGTAAAAATAGGGTGGAAAAATATGTCCACACGTGAGCTGTCATAAAATAGGGTGAAAACGCATCCTATACGTGAACGAGTAAAAATAATATTTTAGGGATAAAAGAAAGGGTTGAAAACACGGCCTCCATGCAGGTATATTAAAAAAAATAATTAGGATAAAAATAGGGTGGAAAAATTTCTCACACGTGAGTATGTAAAATAGAGATGAAAATCACGTCCACACGAGGGTATATAAAAATAATTAGGGATAAAAAGGCTGAAAATACGGTCTCACACGGGTGTGTAAAAATAGGGTGAAAACATCCACACGTAAGCGAGTAAAAATAAGGGTGGAAAATCCGGTCCCCACGTGGGCGGTCTTGTGACGTCAAAATCCAAGATGGCGGAAGGTGTCCGTGTACTACTCACATTGAACCTTCGAAGTTTGACAGTTACATTTTCTAAATCCCTGTCCCCCCAAACGGAGATAGATTTGAGATTATACCCCTAACTGACATAGGTACGTCAGGTATTTTGTTAGTTAGTAGTATTCTTGAGCTTGCTGAACCGGATTCCTTGGTAGCCAGTCACTTATAATCCCAGCTAAAGTTCCAACGCGCTTTTCTATAACTTTCCCTACAAGATTTTTATCATCTAAAGGTCCGCGGTCGACCCTAGGAACTTCAACCATAACAGTTTCACCAACTTCAATATCTTTAAACTTTTTGGAAGAATAGGCAGCCATCTTTTCTGATGCACGTTTTAAATGGTCACGTGATTTTTTTCGTTCCTGTAGAATAATATATTCTCGATTGCATATCTTACAGAGTAACTGTGACTCGCAGTCCTCATCAGATACACCAAAAACGCCGCAACTAACATGGACTGTATTTTTACAATTACACCTCCCAGTCGCTTCCTTTTTAATAATAATAATAATAATATTAATGTTTTATTTCCAACAGCTAAAGCCCATTATAGGAAATATAAGAAATTATACAAAAACGATGACTCTCATATAATAAAATAAGGACAATTTAAATTGTTACCTTCAAGATAAAGAGAATATATTAAGTACCTGAAATTAATTATGTCAATATTAAGCTAAAAGTTGTTGTACATTCCTTAAATAAAATGTATAAATAAATAAATAATGAGATATAAGTATTAACAAAGTGTACTAAAAAGAACTTAAGAAAGAAAATAAAATAAAAATAGATAATTAAATAAATACAATATATCGTCATATCATCAAACATCACCCACCTAGTTCCATGAGTACTTGAGTGCGAAAATTCATGTAATTGTCATTAAACACATCCATTTTTGGACTATATTTATTACACATTATTAACATATTTTATACGAGAGAATTAAAATAGTGGTCACTTCTAGGTTTTTGATAAGAAAATGTTAATGGCTGACATGAATTGAATCTAGGAACATGAGTTGGGATGTGGTTGTTATGTCATCGATCCTATTGTGTATTAGATTATACAAATTAACAAATATATGAAATTGATGCTTCTCATATAAAGCAATAAAATTAAATTCATCTAATAATAATTGATAGCTGTAACCTATTCGAGGATACATACCATTCTTTACGAGATAAAGATGCTTTAAAAATCGTTTTTGGACTCCTAGCATATTTATGTACCTTTGCTGACAAGGAGACCAAATAATAGATGCATAACTTAATTTACTAATAGTATAAGCATTAAATAAGGTAATTAAAGTCTTCAATGAATTAAACAACTTACTGCTCCTTATAATAGAACCTAGTAAACGTTTACAATCCCTGACAACATAAATAACTTGCAAGTTAAATGTCAGTTTACTATCAAGTATTACACCTAGATCTGTACATTTGTTGACCCTGGACAATTTATTATTTTTAATATTGTAATCAAAAGCGATATTGCTGGTTTTTCTAGTGTATGACATCACATAATATTTATCAGTGTTTAACGTTAGATCATTATCTTGGCACCAATCGAGCAATAACTCAAGATCATTCTTCAGAGAAATACAGTCACTTACATTCAACTATTCTAAACACTGTTAGGTCATCCGCATACAATGGATATCTATTATTAAAACTATCACCCACAGAATTGAAAAACAACAGAAACAGAAGTGGGCCCAAATGTGATCCTTGTGGAACTCCGCTTGTAGCAATGTATTCGTAAGACGAAAAACCTTGGTATTCGACAACTTGTCTTCTTTTATGTAGATAAGATCGTAGAACTTTAACATTTTTTCTAAAAGTTTCAAATGGTTTATTCTATCAAATGCCTTTGTGAGATCCGTGTAAATAACGTCTACTTGTTTGTTTTCATCCATTGCTTGAGAAGTATATTGTGTAATGAATGTAATGATACAAAGGTTGGTTGACGTTGAAATACCAGGAAAAATGCCATGTTGATTCGACATATAAGTAGAAATAATTGAAAAAAATTTTATTGAAAAGAATAGCTTCAAATACTTTTGAAAAACAGCCAAGTATTGCCACTGGACGATAATTACTAATGTTACATTTATCTCCAGATTTAAAGACAGGTACGATTTTAACTAACTTCCATATGGTAGGAAAATGACCAGTTTTTACATTAAACAAAAACGTTAAAGGTTTAGATAAAACAGATCCTTTCATTAAGAATTCAGGAATCATATCTACTCACATGCTATATCTCCCTTTTAACATACTCGTACAGGTTACCACTTTAGCTTCAGTTATAAAGTAATCACTCATATATTTGATTATACCTCCAAACTTTTCATGTTCATGCACGGTAGTATTATCAAAAATATGTGGCGAATGAATTTACAATATCTCTGGGATCATCAAGATTTGTTCTGTTAAAGTTCAAATTTGCAGAAATTCTATTAGTATTTTTTAAAGCGTTAATGTATGTCCAGAACTTCTGCGGATTCAATGAAAACGTATCTTCGGCTTTATTTACAAAATTTCTTCTGGATTCACTAATTTTATTTTTGGTTATGGTTCGGATGCTTTTAAATTCCATATATAAGGTACCACTGTTTCCGCATTTATTAATTTTCTTCCTGAGACAGCTTTTCTTTTTCAGTAAACTAACAATTTCATGAGTGAACCAAACTGGATATCTCTTTCTTTTAGGCTTTATTAACGGCACATGTTTATCAAATAGTTTATACAACACTTTATACATATACTTGAAAACATCATTCGAATCATTAAGTGAGTATATAAGAGCCCAATCGATATGGCATAACTCATCATATAAAAGATCTAACTTAGCACAATAAAAATTATATTTCTTTACACCGCCAACAGAAAACTCTTTTCGTAATTCATTGGCCATGGGTACACATATGAATAAAGAAGGATGGTGAACATCCACAGGGACTACCGATTCCAGCTCCTTTTCAACTGTACAAATAAGATTAGAACTCGTAATGACCAAATCCAGTAAGCGCCCATTGCGGTTGGTTACATTGTTCCATTGATGTAACCCACTATATGATAGAAAATTTAGCATTTGATCCCGTTTAGCACTACCTAGATTAGAGCAATTATTGTTGAACTCGGGAACATTAAAGTCACCTAATACAATGGACTTATTAAAGTCAATCACATTATCAAGCCAGTCAAAAAAAAATTGGGAAATACTTAGCGGTTATATTTGGCAGAATACAACGGACAAATTCTTGGAAATAATCGAACAACTAATATATCAATTGCTTCTATGGGACAGCGTATATCCAGTTTTTGGATACGTAACATAAAATAAAATTTTCATCATTCAAGGGAGAGGCATTTAGAGGTTATTTGTTTAAGATAATTATATCTTCGCTGAAAACCGCTTGAAGGAGTACAGTTTCATCTTGAGAAGTTGGCAATCTGTTTTCAATCTGCAGTATTTTGTAAACCGTTGTTAATGTTGTTATTTCCATCTCCTAGGATTTTTTGCAAATCTTCTTCAGTTTCTAATTTGACACCAGACCTGAAGGCAAGCACGTATAAGTAAAACCAGTCGCAGGTGTTTGCCCAAATATGGCTTTGTAAGGTGACCTCTTAATGCTGCGATGGTAGGAAGTTGAAGTTTGAAGTTGGACAAAATAACAGCCAAACGACCAGTTTGCTGAATTATTGTCTTTCATCCATGCTCTCATCATCTTTTCTATATCTTGGTTACACCATTCAACACTTCCCTGGCTTTGGGAATGTCATGGTCGCCCGTGCACCACCTTACGTGCCGGCCATAAAGCTACTAACTCCTTTATTATAGCCGCGGTAAACTTTCTACCATTATAGCTTTGTATAATGTTGGGACAACCTACTTCCAATAATATTTTCAGTAGTTCAGCGGCTACTTCAGTTGCACGTTTAGATGTCAGGGGCCTCGGGAAGCAAAACTTAGTCATACGATCTTGATAATTCAATAACCATTTGTAGTTATTATCTGGCGCAAACTGTAGATCAATAAGATCGATCTGGCTTCTTTTATTGAAATCCTCTGAAACTATTGGACGAACAACTATGCCGTTTTTTTAATCTTTTTTTCTTCATGCATGCTTTGCTCAGTTTAAGAACTGCTTTTATTGATTTTAATACTGGAATAGGGTACTTGCCTTTAAAGGAGTAGATAATTTTATCTCAACCGCCATGACCAGCCTTGAATATATAATCATAGTCTTCTTCGCTTAGAATAATCTGTACAAGTGGCGACGAGAGGTTTCTTCGTTTTAAGATGAGTATTTTGTTATCACCTTCATACAGTCATGTTTATGGCCGTGGTGATACTGTGTATTTGAAGGCTTCCGTTTGTGAGACTTAGAAAGGGCAAATTTCTCTACTAGTCCTAATACATTTTGAATCCTTTCCAATGTCCATTCCAACTTTTGTTTACTGTCAGATTGACTGCCATAATATACCCGTAGTTCTTCGTAAAACTGCTCCTTCGATACAATGTTTTCATTTGAAGGCTGTGCGATATCTAGTTGATAGTGGCCCATTATAGAATAGATGTATCAGAACTACGATATGCAATTAGTAAAAAAAATTTCCCAACAAACAATAAACATTACCTACAGATTAATCAACACACGCTACACAAAATATGTGGAAGCTCACAAAACACGTTGAACTCGAATGCTTTACCGCTTCGTACAAACCTGCCGGTGAGTCGCTGCAGTTTCCTTTCATCTCAAACTCCGCGAAACGAACATCGCTTACAACTGTACCAACAACTACCCCAAAACTTGTAAATTTCCGTAAACAGAGATCATTAAACTCGAAAAGTTGTCAGAAATATAGTTGTCTTACAAGTATACTAAGGTGGCTCAGTCGTCTTACAAGATTCCTGAAATCTATCGGGAAACATGTGAATTTTACAGTTGTTTGACAAATTTCCGGGCGCTTTCAGATTTCCTAGGAAACTTGTAAGTTTACGGATATTAAAACATTCCTGTCACATATACCCCATTAAAAAACCCAAAAAAGATAAGTAATAATGCGTAACATTTATGAATTTACTCAAATGTTGGGGATTGTAAAACTCTTTTTGCAACACCCTTTAGTTCATTAAAACTTGGTCCGTTAAGTTGCTCAGTCTACGGAGTCTACCCACACTTGAGATTTGGTTGCGGTATTTAATGCACCCGTTATACATTATAATAGGCCAAAAGCCAAAACTGTTCTAAACTACTATTCGCATGTTAATAAAATAAGTTAATTGAACCCCTCTATTATATATTTTTCGTAATGTAGTAATTGAAATATAATCTGCAGATTATGCGCTCAGTATCTTACATTGGAAATTTCTAGTGTGAAATCCCAACCTTGCTTATATAATGTAACGCAGTACAACAGTTTATGTTTAACTTATTTTAATTATTGTTTTGATTACTGTGAACTAGCTGGAGTACGGGTACGTTTTGATTATTCCCAAATAATCCAGCGCATGGACTACCTGAATATTGAGATGTATTAACTCACACAACCTTACATAGTAAGTGTATAAGAGCAACGACACTCGCGGCAATCCGCTGATTGGTAACGCGCAGTCACCTCTGCCGATAATCATAAAAATTTGTATATCACTACAAACGAACGAATATCAGTGTATAAATATGGGTGAACCCGGTAAATTTAGTTTAAAACCACTTAAGATCATTTACAAAGGCAACAAAGCCATTACTAACCCTAATGAAATGGATTATGAAACAATCACAAATAAAGACTGTTATTAGCTCAAAATAAATACTAATAAATGCTAATATAACTAAGGAATCGAGTACATCGCAAACACATGTAGCCAGCGACGAAATGGTGAAAAAACCTAAAGTACGACCAATATTTTTACCAGCTGGAACAAACTATCAAAATATCATCCACGATATTAAAACTATAATCTCACATGATTTCACTACCACCTATAAAGGGAGAGAATTTCGCATCAATCTATATACCACTGTGATTACCGCAAATTAATGAAATTTTACGATAGTGTCAATTGTTACACCTATCGGAGCATGGAATACCGTAACAGTTCTGTAATTATACGTAATGTCCCTCTCTCCATAGTAGAGAATGAAATTAACTCAGAACTGCTCAGATTAGAATATGCAGTACATAAAATCACCCAACTCTTGAACGATAAAAAAGAACCAATACCAATTGTAGTAGTTAAATTAAGTTAACGAGAAAAGGATAAAAACATTTTCAATTTAAACAGATTGCTGCATTGCGTCATAGCGGTCAAACCACGGCCCAAACATTTGACGCTCCGTAATGCACTAACTGACAATTAATCGTGCATACAAAAAATATTGCCACCTACCGCCTCGATTTGTGAAATGTACAGAAGACCATCACTACTCCCAGTGTCAACGGAAAAGGGATACTAACATGCGTAAACTGCGGATGTAAACATATCGAAAGTTATAGAGATTGTCCCTAGATAAAACAACACAACAACAAGCCATCATTTCCCACAATTAGACCCTCCTACCCCAACGCTTTGATCACTGGAAACGTCACATCTAACACAACCTACCCTTCACTACTTCTAAGATATGCTCACACTCTCAACTCAAGTGCTCCCAATAAAAGTACCTGCACCCCACCAGCTGTTATCGGTCGTACGGTATTTCCGATAAAGACAGTAAGTGCGTTCAATGTAAACCTTGTTACAAGAATTTTGTATCATTATATTAGCATTAGGAATTATTGACTTTAATTTAGAAAATAAATTTAAACCTATATATATATATATATATATATATATATATATATATATATATATATATATATATATATATATATATATATATATATATACAGGGTATACAATCAGTGCGTAATTCTTATGTTTCTCCGTAACTATTTTAGATAGACAAAATCTTTAAATATGAAAGTTGAATATTTGCTTCTTTTCCATTCTTTTCGAACACCATTGTCCAAGTTAAATATTTTAAATTGAACACCCTATATATTTTTAAATATTCTTATTCTGTCATCAGTTGCATATCTGGTAATGTATTGTTTTTTTAATAAAGGATCAGTTATTCAACTTTTTAGAAAAAATATGACGTTTGCAAACACAAGGAATAAAATCTGCAACGTTCACATTGTGACAGATTAATCAAAAATATTTTGTCAAACGTTTGTCATCATCGATGGTACAAAAACTTAATATTTCGATTAGCCATAACTCAATTTTTAAATGGAACACCCTGTGTTTTGTATGTGATTCGGATAGAAAAATTAATTCTCTTTCAATTTTATATTGGGTTTCATATACCTAAAGTTGACACAAATTACTGCCGTTTTAAGAATTATACTTGTCCCATTTTCGTTTTAAAGCAGATTTGAATCATATATGAGGTGGAAAAATGTTGTCACAGATATAATTCACATTGTTGCATTTAACTGTGAATCAATTTTATTTGTGAGACAGGTTTAACCGAATCTGACAACAATATTTAGCGGTGTAGTATATTAAGGCAAGACTAGCAGAGCGTAAGGTTTTAGCATTTGCACCCCAACTTCTTCCAGCTAATTTATGAATTATGTTGTTGCGAGTTTTTAATTTCTGTCTCAACTTCTCAATATGTTTTCGATAACCTAACGAAGGGTCTAAAGTAATACCGAGATAGGTTGGATTAAAAGTATGTCTTAAACAGTTTCCATTGATAAATATTCGAAGTTCTCTGCTCTTTTGGCTATTTATTAAATGAAAACAAGTTATTTCAGTTTTTTGAGCGTTGGAATAGAGACGCCATTTCCTTAAATAGCTGGAAAGCACATTTAAGTCTTCATTCAAATCGTGTACTATTTTTTCAAAACCTGGTTGTGGAGCTGAAATAGCAATATCGTCGGCGTAAATGAATTTTCTCCCTCTTCTCATCTTTCCAAACTACATCATACGCTGCAGTCAGGTCGATAAAAGCTATATCAATTGTAGGTTTGCTTTCCAATCCTCCTTCTGTTGTAAATGCTTGAACTTGATCACAACTTCGTGATGTACGGAAGCCGGCCTGTTCTTTGGGTAGTACTTCTTCAATACAGGAATACATCCTTTTGTATAGAAGTCGTTCGAGAACTTTATAGGTGACACTCAGTAGACTTATTGGTCGATAACTTGCAGCTTTCCTAGGTTTCAAAATGGCAGCCACTTTCGTCCTTTTGAAATCTCGCGTCTCTGTTGATAGATAACCAAACAGAAGTCGAGATTGTAATCTCTTTGCCATCTAGCAGAACGAAAACTTTTTCTATCGTTAGAATCGTATATTAAATAGATGTTTTTGATCCCCATCCATGCTTTCATTATTGTAATTACCTGTATACCCCCACACTGTATTGTGGCAATTGAAATCACCCGCTAATATTGATGGATGTGGATACGTTAGATCAAAATCTTCTGGCCAATTTATTATCGGGGACTTATAAATGCTTACAACATGTGTAGTGCCAACTTTTATCACAATAACATGAATATTAATTCTTGTTTCTTTATATATGTTCTCGTAATCAATTATGGTGTTCCTTATATATGTGGCGGATACATGAACAGGGCTAATTAAAAAGTCAATCAAGAGATCTCCTACTGCTGATCCTTTTTCCACTAGCTGTTCTTTGGTCGATGTGTGGGCCTCTTGGAGGATTGTCACATCCACATCATGGTCCAGACCAAGTCTTGAAAGATATTCAGATTTATCCTTGCTTATTCCTTCAATATTGAACTCCAACACTTGGAACATTGAATTTCGAGTGACATACTATTACTGTCCCATCGTGTTCACCGCGACGGCGATTGGAGATCACACTTTCTTGAGATCTCTGATGGGACCTCAGATGAGGGCTGTCGCATCCATTATGAATACTCTCTAAAGATCTGTATTAGAAAGGTTTGAAAAATGCGGATTTTTTGACAAGTGTATTAATTAACTATTATTAATTAATTAAACTTTATTACTATTACTATTAATATAGAAGTTTGATAAACCAAATAAACTAAATAGGGCGATTCTGTTAAATAATTATTGTGACTAAATTACATTATAAACACTCGTAGCATTCCTTGTAAACTATTGACTATGTTACCGAGGAGATGACGATCCAACTTCTTGACTTTTCGAGTTGAACTATATAGTGAACACTAATTTAAAAGCATGTGTGGTTTCCTCAATCGTTATAGATTTTCCATATCTTATTGCTAGAACGAGAAAGGTTAAAGTAAAGTGGAAAGTACAGGTGGATAGTTGCCACATCTCATGACGGATAATAAAAGTATTTATTTGAAGAATTTTGAACACTTGGTCCGTTTCAACAGCTTAGCTATTATCATCAATTTTCGACTAGCTTATGCTATTAGACCGCTGATAATGATATCTTCGGCACTGAAAGGTTTTTTTTTAATTTTGCTTATTTTGTTTGGTATTCATCAGCTTTGTGCATAATTGAACGTTCAACTCAATACGACTACAAGAAGTGTTTTAACCGCGTCACTTTAATAAGTCAGGCTTTAGCCGATTTTGGTAAGACACAAGCTCGATACATTACTTAAATTACTCGGTACATCGATAAGTAGACTAAGTTATTGCTGTGTAGTTCGAACTATTAATTTTCTCGTTAAGTTCAAGAACTGAACATAATAAACTACTATTTTTTTCAAAATAGACATTTTGCTGGGTGAGCAGTTTTCACTTTCTTCAGTATTAAAGTTAAAAAGGGTATTTTTTTATTATAATAATTGGATACCCATTAGAAAATCTGGAGCAGTAATTAGCTATTTAGATCCAATAATTTTGAGTAATTTGGAGTTAAAACTATACTGGTCAATTGTTTCACAGAGGAATTCAAAGAGCTGGCAAGTTTTCGCGGCAAGAATATACAACGTTGTCAATATCTTCAAGTACGTAGCCATTTTGTAATAAAATGTTTTTGAAAGAATTAAAATGTTGTTGTTTGCTAATTGGTTTGGTGTATTTTGTTAGTTACGGGTCCTGCTACAGATCCAGTGTTCCAAATTCTTCAACTGAATAATTTTATAAAACGTCACGAAATTGGTCACTATCCACCAGTACTCTTCTTGTCACTTTATTTCAACTTTTCTCGTTTTAGCGATAAACTATGGAAAATCTACAACGATTAAGGAAACCACATATAGTTTTAAACTAGTGTTTACTATAAATCAATTTTTACAACTTGGGAAGTCAAGGAGTCAGATCGGTAACGCAATAATTCGTTTACATGGAATGCTACGAGTGTTTATAATACAGTTTAGTCATAATGACCTATATATATATATATATATATATATATATATATATATATATATATATATATACAGGATGGCCCACATAAGAGGGATTGCTCCATAACTACCTTACTATTACAAATACGAAAAAATATCTTATATAAAAGTTGTCCACAGTCATAAACTACACGTTTCAAAATTATTTTCAGAAATGGCGGACTTCCGGTTATCCCGGAAACTCATGCCAACTTTGTTATTTTAAATAGAACCACCTGTATATTATTACATTTTTGAATTCCTCGTTGAATTTAAAGGTCACTTTAATAACCATACTATGGGTCTACGTCGCATTGCTTTTGAGTTATTTGACATTTTGTAGAAAAAATGACGTTTTCAGTGCCTCAGAAAACTATCAATATCTCGAAGACGGATACAGGTAGAGAGATGTGGCTTTCGTTTTTTACTTCCGAAAAGGGTACCGCATCATTGTCATTCATTACCAAAAATCTTGCTTTTAGAATTCAATAATTTCTATCGCTCCGAAAATAATTTTTTTCAAACATGGATAACTTGATTTTTTTAAATGGAACTACACATATTTTCTTACATCAGCGGATAGGAAATTAAATTTCCTTTCCATTGATGTAACATTATCGATATTTTGGAGTGATAGTTTCCGAGATATTCACATTATTATCTAATTTCAGTTTTTATTGTGCATTGCCGCGGTGCTTTGGAAAACGTTTGTCAATTGTTTTAAATAACTGATACGAAACGTCAGTTTCTCGAGCTTCTGTTGTGCTTTGCTGTCTTGTATATCAGTTTAAGTGTTTCTACAAGACATTTCCATTAAAATGTTGTTAACCGACCCAGAGTTGATCGACATGACTTTCATTCTTGGAGAATGCCTAAGAAATGCGTTATTGGCGGTGGTTCCATTTAAAAAAATCAAGTTATCCTTGTTTAAAAAAAATTATTTACGGAGCGTTAGAAATTATTGAATTCTAAAAGCAAGATTTTTGGGAATGAATGAGAATGATGCGGTACCCTTTTCGGAAGTAAAAAACGAAAGCCACATCTCTCTACCAGGTATCCGTCTTCGAAGTATTGATAGTTTTCGGAGGCACTACAAACGTCATTTTTTCTACAAAATGTTAATTAACTCAGAAACAATGCGACGTAGACCCATAGTATGGTTATTAAAGTGATCTTTAAATTCAACGAGGAGTTCAAAAATGTAATATACAGGTTGTTCTATTTAAAATAACGAAGATGGCATGAGTTTCCGGTATAACCGGAAGTCTGCCATTTCCGAAAAATTTGAAACGTGTAGTTTATGACTGTGGACAGCTTTTATATAACACATTTTTTCGTATTTGTAATAGTAAGGGAGTTATGGAGCAATCCCGCTTAAGTGGGCCACCCTGTATATATATATATATATATATATATATATATATATATATATATATATATATATATATATATATATATATATATATATATATATATTATATTTATAGTCTCGCTAAAACTCGAGAACGGCTGGACAGATTGGGCTAAGTTTGGTTTTGAAATATTTGTAGAAGTCTAAGGAAGGTTTAGAAGGTGAGAAAATATAAAGAAATTGCAAGGAAAATATTATTTAAAAAAATACCTGTCAAACAGGGTTCAAAATAAATTTTTTTATTGGTCTTACCTATTTAAAGCACTCCTTAGCGAGTTTAAATCGAACTTTCAAAAACGCTCGTTTTTTAAGGTTGGCATGGCAACATCAACAACTCAAGAAACGTGAAGTCTAAATGACAATTTTTTTATTATTGATCTGACAGGAGTACCTTGTAACGTCAAATAAAATATTACTAACAAATTCAAAAGCTTTATTTAAACATTATTTAACACTTTTAATTTTATAAATGAAAATAGAAAGTACAGTTGGTATTGTCAGATATGTTAATTTTTATTTACATATTTTACATTATTCATTCTTATTTCCATTTTTTGTAGTAATAATACTAGTATTTATGATTTCAAGGTGCACCAATAAAAAAAAATAGAGTAAAGTATTTGTGGATAATTGGTCTTTAAAACACTCTATTTCGAGCACTCCGGCTGCGCGGTCGGTCTCGAAAAATCGCGCGTGTTTTAAAGACCTTTTTATCCACTTATACTTTAATATACTATTCTCTTCATAATTTTAGTCACAAAATTAGTTTCCCTTTTTGAAAGTTACGAACTTTGACAAATTATTTCTAACGCGGTAAGAAGTTCGGCGGGTCACCTAGTTATTTAATAGAATCGTCCTATCTGCATAATTTATGTTGGTGTTTTTTTTTAATATTACGTAAGGTTTGAGTGGAAATTTATTTCACTTACGCAAATTAAATTTTACAAATTGCTTTTATTCTTAAATTTTAGTTGTGTTCCGCTGATTTTATTTAAACTGTTATTAAGATTTCAAGAGAACAATTATCTTTATTAAGTCGTTACAGTATAAATATGATTTTTCGGTGACCTTACTTTCTTTATCGGAAATACCGTACGGCGATATTATACAATTTTACAAACACACACCTGAATATCATGAGTTTTTGCTGAACTTTCTAACTATATCGGAGTTGAGAGCAACTTTACATTATAAAAATTTCTTTCACATTGTTAATGGATTAAAGCTAACGTAAAAAAGAGAACACAAATTTTACACTACCTTAACTTATTTATTAAAATATATTTTTATGTAGGTTTAAGTCTTCCAATATCTAAAAATTTTATGTTAAACTTTACTACATCTACAAACTCCAAATGAACAAATATCCACACATTTTAACAAAAATATGATTGTTTTAAATTAAAGTAACTTGTTCCAATGCTCGTTGTAATCATATCCTAGCATTGATATGGTATGGATCTAAAATTCGATCGACAAGCCCTGCTTTTGAAAAGAACCAACGGAGGCTACCCAAAATAAATTGAGCTTAACATAGCCCCACGGGAGTCTGAGTAGGCCAACTACCTAAATTTCTGAATCCACATGACATATGTACTACGTAGGCACATTTTTTTAATTTTTTTAGTGTGTTTAAAAACTCGCATTAATTATACTGGGTTCTTGATCAGAATATATCTTTTTTGACACAGTATTCTGCATTGCTGGTATTCTGGAACTATTATTCCGTTTGTGTAATGCATTAGTTCTCTTTTGATCTGAATGCTATTGTAATCACACGGTACTTCATACATTCCTTAGTGTTTGCCTGGTATTCGATATTTGGCGTTACGTAAAGTGTCCATCCAAGCGACTACTTAATGACGAACACAAAGATTGCTGGTTGTTTCACTTCACGGTGTGAATAACTTAAAAAAATTTCTTGAACATATTAACAGCAGTCATCCTCACATTAAGTTTACTATGGAAATCAAATCTAATGAGGAATTAAAATAATAAGAAAATATGTTAATCACTCTATAGGTCTAACCAATACCAACAACGAACACAAAAACCATTAATTTTACGGTATATAAAGTATATAACAGACACAATAACTAAGAAATTCTTCATAATGCAGTTCTAAATTATTTTCAAGCGAAATTGCTCACTTCATCAACAATTACCTAACGCCAAAGATCAACCCTTTGCTAATCCGCCAACGTAGTTCTTCATCATTTGCTAGACACCATTTAGATACTGCTCACCATAACCGCACCGGGAACATAAAACTGCTTACTCTTCAAATGAATGAATTGCACGTGATGCTATCGAATTGGAAAAGAGAACTAATGCATTAAACGAACGTAATGATAGTTCTAGAATATCAATGATAATGAACACCATGTTAAAGAACGCCCTCTTAAATTTTGAAGGCGCGCATTTCTTTAGTTAACACGCCGAAAATCACGTTATTGTAATACGCGCATTTTTCCCTCCTGTACGCCAAAATTGGTGAGGATCGTTAGAGTGGTATCAGAACTCCCCCCCCCCCCCTCCTTAAGTATGTATTGAGTTTTATGATCATCCGTCGAGGTATTTAATAGAACTTCGAATGTTGTCGCAATCCGACTAAATATTTTTTCAGCACCCAATAATGGCGTTGTGAGACTAGCGTCGCATGTCACCTTTTTTTTGCCAGGACTCCCTCGCCCACCTGCCGAATTTGGTCGAAATCGATCGCGCGTCTAGGAATTCGTGGATTATATTAGTACCTCTACATTTGCGTTGATAAAAGTTAGTTCAACTAATAAAACCTTAAATTCATAATTGGTACTTAATAAATATTGTTAAATATTAAGTTTATATCTTGTTTTACTGATGACAGCGGTTTATTGCATAAGAACTTGATTGGATACGATTCTCAGACAAGTGTAAAACAATGGAGGGATTGAGCACATAATCTGAAGATTATAATTTGATAACATTTGGAAAGGTACATAAAGGGTTGAGCTAAATTAACTAATTTGAATAACTTTATAAACTGAATATGCTAAAACACATTGAATATTCAGTAATACTAAAACCAAATCTTAACCGTAAACTTAACAGAACTACAAAAAAATTAATTTTACCTAACCTTACTAATAAGTCCCATTCGTAGTCTATAATTAATAAGCCTAAATTTATAAGCCAATGATGCACTAATTAACATTATGAACACATCCGTATAATTCCATGTAAAGGTAACCATAGCATTTAACGTCTAAAAATAACATTCTCTTAAAAATAAGCAATACATAAAATCAAAATACGTACTAAGAATAACATTCCTTTCCAAACTGCAAAATGAATATGATTAAATATATAATTCATATTTCTTCTTAAAAATGTTTCAAATTTTTCCCATCCTTCATTTTCAGCGCTTGATATTGCAGAACATAAATATAATATATGTTCTACTAAAATATAAATTGTTATTTGAAATGTATCACAGTGCATGCTGTAGAGTTATGGACTATGTCGTTTTTACATTTCAACATTAGAAATAAACCATAAAATTACGTTGATGATTTTTTCATGGTGTTAAGGGATCTGATATAAAGCCAACATACCTATCTATATAATGTAATAGCCGTAATACTAGGTCAGCTTGATAAGTCCGTGACTTTTTGAATAAAAGACATTTTTTTCGGCAAATAACCATTTTATTTCTCAACATACTCTCCTTTTAGTGCTACACATTTAACCGAGCGTTTGCCAATTTTTTATTCCTTCCAAACAATAGGTTTTCTGGAGGCCCTCAAAATAGGCGTTTGTTTCAGTGAATACCTCTTCATTCGACCAAAATCTCTTACCGGCCAGCCCTTTCTTCAGGTTTGGAAACAAGAAATAGTCGAAGGGGGCCAAATCTGAGTGACTACTCACGTATGCACGCGTGCATTGTCTTGTGGAACAGCACTTTTTTCTTTCCCAAATGCGTTTTTTTTTTGCTTCAAATATTTCTGTCCAAAAGCTCTGAATAATATTAGCCGGTGATCGTTTTGCCCTTTTCAAGGTAATCGATGTGAATGAACATCATGCATCCCAAAAACTGTGGCCATGCCTTGTTGTCCGGCAGACCTACCTTGGCCTTCTTAGGTGCATGTTGGCCTAGAGAAACCCACTGTCTTGTTTGTTACTTGGTTTCTGGTGTGTTGTGATGGATCCATTTTTCATTCACGGTAACCAAACGGCGCACAAACTCGTTCGGATTGCGTACGAACATCGACAAACACTCCTTGAAATGGTCACACGGTTGTGTTAATAGTCGAGAGTGAGCAATCGCGAAATCCATCGCGCGGATAGCATTTTCATGTCCAAATAGTCATGTGATGTACTCGTTCAGTTGAGATGCCTACATCCTCAGCCACCTCACGCACATTCATTTTCCGATCGTCCAATATCATTCCATTTATTTTATCGACGATTTCTGGCATCACTTGTGCTGGTGCGACCACAACAGAATTTAGTAAACCACTTCTTAACCATTGAAATTGATGGTACACAGTCCCCATAGTGTTTATACAGCCTTTCCTTGATTTCTGTAATGGTTTCTTACGCAAAAAATAATGCTTAATCTATTAATAGATAACAGCTGACGAGAGCAGTTTTACATTTAAATTCAAAAAGTCACTGACTTATCAAACTGTCCTCGCACTTATAACCACAGAATAACAAATACTTTCGTTTTTTTTTTCCTAAATGAATTTTTGACCTTGGCCGTAGTAACCATCCGATATTATTGTTGGTGTTGTGCTTTTGCGAATTATCTATTGACGAATTTATGGAATAACCGATGCCATTGGGCTACATTCAACATC
>JARFJB010001662.1:125000-132500 GCA_036346205.1 Vesta saturnalis
AGTCCACAGTGTTGTAACTCAATACATACTTTTTTTATTAAATAATTCAATAATATGTAATTAAAATCAGACTTGGTCAGACATATATCTTTGCGAGGATAATTAAAAAAATATGTTTATCTGTAACATGGAAATCTACCGTCTAATACAAGAGTCAAACACCATTCTTGCCAGGTGGACTTTCTTAGAAAAATTTATCAAAGGCATAATCGTTGTTTATCTAAGTTATACAATCAAAAACTAGTTCAAATGGTATATAGCCAAAGATGCAAAAACGTCTATCTATGTATTTGATCGAAAAAAGGAATGATGCTCCGTGTCGTAAACAATATAGAGTGAGTAAATGAGGAGTAGCAAAACACAAAGCCTTCCCGATAAACTGAATGTATTGATAATTAAAACATACTTGGACAAAAATGTCATCTATAGGCGGCAACGGAAAATCCTTAAAATAAAAAAGACTCGTCTTTGTCTATATAATATTTACAGAAAAATGAAATAAACCAACAAAGACATTCAGTTTATGCAGGAGAAGGTTCTGCTTACAAAACTATTTACTGCCACTCACCGAAATATAATAAAAACGAAAACAACGTAAAATACTTTAAAAATATTTGGCTGTAAATGATAAGGATAATACTTACATAGCGCAGCAATCATAACTAGTGCAGTTATCAATTTTAAACGGAAAGACAGATCATTGGATAAGTCAAACTTTTGCAAGCAACTATCAACTTCAGTCCACGTGAGCATTACTTTCGGCCATACCATACATAATCTTAAAAATAACAAGGTGGCTAGAAATCCACAAGAGAAGAAAAATATAGATACTGAAACCTTGCATTATTATTTTTCAAAGTTAAACACATAGTTTAATACCGAAGAATCCAAAATCGAATTCTGGAGTAGAAATGCAATGATGTAAGTAAAAAATAAGTATTGTCAGGATTCCTGATAAATATGCACACGTGTAAAATGTAAAAATAGAAAACCATTTAAATCGAAGATAACGAACATTCTTATTTAAGAGACCTCTTAGAGGAAACATACCAAAACATCTTCCTAAGATAAAACTAAATTTCAAACATTCATAAGTCGTTCTTTTACCAGAATTCGGAATCTTGAACTTTCTGATTTTTATAATCATGGACATTTGTATTATCTTTATTTTCATAAATCTAGAAAGAGCTTGATATAACAAAATGTAGTTACGAAACTAAACTTACAAACGGGTGTACAAATTGTAATGTGTATTTATGCTCATTATATAAATATTCTCCTTTGAATATCAATATTCTAATACGTTTATATTCTATTTTCTGCTGTGTTGTTTTATTTTACAGAAGCGAATGCGTTATATAGAAATTATAATAATGTATACACTATTATTTAACAACACATATAACGTGTTTGGTATCACCTCCATTTAAATGGCGTGTTACAACGAATAAATTAAGTATATAACTAGGTGCATAGATTTCAAATATTAATTTTAACCCTTAGCACGCAGCACAAAACAAAAATAAACAATTTTGAGGGCTGAATGTACATAATATTGTTTAGTTTGTTAAATATTAAAAAGCTTGATTTCAATAACGAATACTTGTGCGTGACCTCCATTATACAATATTAACATACGCAACACTAAAAAATAAGGATGCCGCTACACAAACAAATTAATAAAAATAAAGGTACCCCAATTAGCAATGTAAAAACCATCACAATGATTACAAATGGTCTTGATGTTGGAATTACCTTTTTGTAATTTGCATCCATTTTGATTCTTTATTAGACATATTAAGAAACGCGACATCATCTCAGATGTCATTATAGCCATTAATTCACGAAACATGTTACGAAAATTTTTACTCTTACAAAATGTGTCAAAAACAGAATGAGTCCAGTTGAAAACTTTGATATGAGCAAATTCGCGACCGTATTTTTGGCAATCTCACGTATTTCAGTGGACGTACATGCAAGATTATCTTGATTATCTTTTTTTGACAGAATTTTGATAAAAGAATGCGCTACTAGACCAAATTTTCACTTTTAAAATTAAAATATTACCAACCGCATAAAAATCCCTAAATCAATTAAAGTAAAAATTTTTGTTTAAAAACGGGCAAAAAAAATACAAAAAAACCTGTTTCATAAGACCTTGAAACACTCACTCTTTAAAAAACTCTTGGCTATGCCACTCGTTTTTTGAAACTATAATGTCTATTTTAGTAAAATTACTTTTGAAATCACCATTTTTAATAAATAGTTTACAAAAGTCGGCCATATTGGATTAGCCGTTTTTAATTTTTATTTTTTAACTTCATATTCTTGTTCAGTAATTTGAGAATTTGAGCAACACTACTCTACCTTCAAAAACGGTTTTTATTGTTTAAACAATTAATAAACAATCATCGTACAAATTTGAGTTTATAACTTTTTCTGTAAGGTATTTCGATGTAATTTCAAAAAGTTCTACAAAAATTCATTTAATGACTATTTATTCCGAAATAATGCATGTTTTTAAACTAATTTGACTCCACTATATAGCGTTTTCGTTATCATAACATAACTTAAGAAGAAAATAGAAAATCTGTACCTACAGTAATTTTTTATAATTTACTAAAGAATTTTATACCTTTTATTAGACCAAAATACAAAGTTATAATGATGAGATTATTTATCTTACCGAACACCTATAAAAATGTAAATATACAGTTCAATGGTATTAATTTTTAGTAATATTAATGCATTACCATTTCTTTTGGATTATTTGAAAACCTAAAACATAATAGATATTTATATTATGGAATCAGAAGATTATGGCTCGGAATGTTAAAAGCCCGACGCGAAGCAGGTTTATATTCCTGAGAGCCATAATCTACAATTATGCCCGTGGTACATAATGTTTTATTTTATTTTGCACCATGAAACTGGAACAAAATATTAAAAGATTCAGTATTTTCGGCAAGTTTTAAATGCAAATGCAGTAAATAAAGTCGACAGTAGGCTAATTTGTTGTTACTAAGATAGTGATATTGCTATTATATATCATGTCGTGTTTGCTGTCAATCATGCTGCTTAGCATCAATGACATTTCCGTGCTATAAAGACCACATTACGCCCGCATTTGTAGGCGTATAAAGAACATTATGGTGGCAAATAAAATAAATTATAATACAATAATCTCGACTAATTAATATAAATAAAGCTAAAATGTTTTGATATACAAATACACTTGCGGTAGGCGCCGAAATCAATATGAAGTGTACTCTTTAAAGGCAAGAGATTTACTGGAGATGGTCGGGTGGTGCCAAAGATGTCAGTAGTACGGGGCACCATGCGCCATCTTGGATTTTGACGTCACAAACCCGCCCACGTGGGGCCGGTTTTTCCACCTTATTTTTACACGCTTACGTGTAGGACGTGTTTTTTCACCCTATTTTTTCACATCCACGTGAGACCGGATTTTCCACCCTTATTTTTATATACCCGTGTGAGACCGATTTTCCACCCTTATTTTTATATATTCACGTGTGAGACAGGATTTTCATCCCTAATTATTTTTACACATCCACGTGTGAGACCGGATTTTCCACCCTTATTTTCGCACATCCACGTGTGAGACCGGATTTTCCACCTTATTTTTTTATATACCCCGTGTGAGACCATATTTTCGTCCCTAATTATTTTTACACATCCACGTGTGAGACCGGATTTTCATATTTTACACATCCACGCGTGACACTGTGTTTTCAACCCTAATTATTTTTACTCGCTTACGTATAGGACATGTATTACCCTAATTTTATTATTTCTTTTGGGGTTAAACCTTATGGCTGTATTAAGGACCTTTTGACGGATAGGACTTTTGTTAACGTGAGGAACTGGTCCTGGTCTTGGTGCTGGAGCTAGGATAAGTCTTAGAGTTTGGCCTTGGTGGTGGAGCTAGGGTTGGAGTCAGGTCTTGGTGGTGGAGCTAGGGTTTAGAACTGTATTTAGGGTTGGACCTGGGGGACTTGGACTTGGTCTTAGAGTTATTTCTAGTAATTATCTTCAACCTTAATTAAGGTCCTTTGGTTGTAACCCCTGGAGGCTGCACATGCATACAATAATTGCATAATTAATAAGATATTATTATCGCTATTATTTTTAAAAATGGTCATATGTTATTGGATGACCTATACGAGAAACGTTTCTAATAAGGAGGTGAGATAAGCAGATAGGATTAATCATAAATTTGAATGACAGTAAAATTTAATTATAGAACACTTATTTTTATTATCGTAATTAAAAAATCCTCAGTGAACTATAAAAAATTACTGCCATTCCTAATGAAACAAAAAAAAAACATTTTTATTAAGTTAATTACATAACAGTTTGTCTTTTCTTAAACGATTATTAAAAAACATAGTTTTACCTGCATTGAAAATAATATCCATACGTCCGTTAAAAAAAAAATGTTGTACGTCTTAATATTTTAAAGAAACTTAATGCTTGTGTTTTATAGCTGTAATTAAAAATCTGTAAATAAATAAATAAAAGGATTAACACAACACATACCAGATCTGTAACGTTTTAAGGCACTGAGTGATGGTCACTGCTTTTGTGTTATTTGTCAACTAAACTTTCTAGTTGTGTAAAAACTAGCTATTGATTTTCCATCATTAGAATGTAAAATATACAATCTCATTGTCTTTATTGCACTTGCAGCAACATACATTTACCTTTCTCTTAAAATAAAATTGTTTTGAAAATATTCGTATACGGATACACAAATTGTTTTATAAAACCATATTAAGTGTTTGGAATGTTTAAAATCCATAACATTTGTAGTAAGAAATCACTGCTCACGTTTACTAATTACCGTGTAATTATATAACTTTGTTTAATTTAATAGTCTAAAACCAAAATAAATGATTAATATAATTTCTAAAAAATATTATTAGAGTTGATACGCCGTTTTATTTCAAGTAATTGATTTTCAATATATATATATATATATATATATATATATATATATATATAAAAAGTGTAAGTGGACCTGTATTATTTGTTGTAACCTTCTACTTACATAAATTCAACTTATACACGAATTAATAACGACCTCCACTAACTAGTTTATAACACAATCGCTATGTAGCGTATTTTTTATTTACACTCGTACTTCTATAAACTATTAATGCTCCATTTTAATAGGGTGATCAACTATCTGAAAAGGTTTACTGTTAAAGTATACGATGAAGATCGTTTGAAGCAAACCTTGTATTATTCTTATATACGAATGATATTTCAAAAAGTACTAGTATAATTAACATGAAGGTTTATAAATCTACATCCAGACAAGGAATCAGTTTTAAACACAAAGAATTTAAACTTTTAGAAAAATGTACACCTAAGTTTGTTGACGTATATTGGTTTATGAATATTTTTATTATTCTAAGAAAAATGTTATAAAAATGTTTTCTATTAATTAACCTTTGTAGACTATATGTTTTATCTATATACGAAATTTTATTTCACAACAGCATACTCATTCTACCTTGAGAAAATTGTTAACCTAGAGAAACAAGTAGGTTTGAAACTCAAACAACCCTCTGTTACCACTCTTCAATGTAGGTAGAGGTCCAATGCTGGTCTGGTTTATCTGCAGGGTCCGTGTTTACGATAATCGCACTCGGTCGAGGTGCGTGTCTGGGTAGTTGATTAGAAGCACATACAAGTCGAAAACACATTCTTATTGTGGCTGAGTCGATTTCAAGCATCTCAACACTTCTGCCGCATACATCTTTGTGGATTTTTATCAGATGGGATTAATAGCAATGTCAACTAAACGTTTTAAAAATTTCTAATTTGAAAATAAGAGTGACGTAATCTAATTTTATTTGAAATTTCATGGAGAGTATCATCATCATCGAGATTTTGAGATACTACCATCTCATCGTCTTCACCTTGAACGATTATATTGTAACCTATAAAAGCAAGCTAATAACCCTAATAGTTTATCAGACATTATTACATGGACATGAGGTTAGTCCCTAAATTAAATGGTTTCAACGCTGCTCTGGGAATGCTGTACACCCTTAAAACCTTTAAGTCTGGTCGCCGAAGTTGTACCGTATTCACTTTCTTCAATTTTTATTTGCACTCTGTTTCGAAGCTGTATACGTTTTTCTAATACATAAACAGAATCTTCAATATTGTGATACGTGTAGCAGCAAAACACATGAGCTAGCTTAGTTTCACCTCTATATTACGTTACATGCAAGCCTGATCTTATCATAAATAAATACATCTGTCAAAAAAGCTGATTAAACATAACTCCACGGCCAGGTATAGCAAGCAACGCTTCCAATTATAGCTCTTAGTCAACACAATAGGGCCTACAACTACATACAATCGACTAGCACTGCTTTAGCACGAGGATCAAACGAAAAAACTACGCACGCACGCACGCAGGCTCGCACGTACGCTCGCACGTACGCACGCACGCAACGCACGTACGTACGCACGCACGCTCGCACGTACGCACGAACGTACGCACGCTCGCACGTACGCAAGCTCACACGTACGCGCTTCGCACGAATAGTTCGCACGCACGCACGTATGCGCGCACAACACACACACGCACACACGCACACACGCACCCACGCACGCACGCACGCACGCACGCACGCACGCACGCACGCACGCACGCACGCACGCACGCACGCACGCACGCACGCACGCACGCACGCACGCACGCACGCACGCACGCACGCACGCACGCACGCACGCACGCACGCACGCACGCACGCACGCACGCACGCACGCACGCACGCACGCACGCACGCACGCACGCACGCACGCACGCACGCACGCACGCACGCACGCACGCACGCACGCACGCACGCACGCACACGCACCCACGCACACCACGCACCCACGCACCCACGCCCCCCACGCACCCACGCACCCACGCACCCACGCACCCACGCACGCACGCACCGCACGCACCACGCACGCACGCACGCACGCACGCACGCACGCACGCACGCACGCACGCACGCACGCACGCACGCACGCACGCACGCACGCACCGCACGCACGCACGCACGCACGCACGCACGCACGCACGCACGCACGCACGCACGCACGCACGCACGCACGCACACACGCACGCACGCACGCACGCACGCACGCACGCACGCACGCACGCACGCACGCACGCACGCACGCACGCACGCACGCACACACAACGCACACACGCGCACACGCGCACACGCGCACACGCGCACACGCGCACACGCGCACACGCGCACACGCGCACACGCGCACACGCGCACACGCGCACACGCGCACACGCGCACACGCGCACACGCGCACACGCGCACACGCGCACACGCACACGCGCACACACGCACACGCGCACACGCGCACACGCGACACGCGCACACCGCGCACACGCGCACACGCGCACACGCGCACACGCGCACACGCGCACACGCGCACACGCGCACACCG
>JARFJB010001662.1:137500-230000 GCA_036346205.1 Vesta saturnalis
AGTTGTAGGCCCTATTGTGTTGACTAAGAGCTATAATTGGAAGCGTTGCTTGCTATACCTGGCCGTGGAGTTATGTTTAATCAGCTTTTTTTGACAGATGTATTTATTTATGATAAGATCAGGCTTGCATGTAAAGTAATATAGAGGTGAAACTAGCTAGCTCATGTGTTTTGCTGCTACACGTATCACAGTATTGAAGATTCTGTTTATGTATTAGAAAACGTATTACAGCTTCGAAACAGAGTGCAAATAAAATTGAAGAAAGTGAATACGGTACAACTTCGGCGACCAGACTTAAAGGTTTTAAGTGTGTACAGCATTCCCAGAGCACCGTTGAAACCATTTAATTTAGGACTAACCTCATGTCCATGTAATAATGTCTGATAAACTATTAGGGTTATTAGCTTGCTTTTATAGGTTACAATATAATCGTTCAAGGTGAAGACGATGAGATGGTAGTATCTCAAAATCTCGATGATGATGATACTCTCATGAAATTTCAAATAAAATTAGATTACGTCACTCTTATTTTCAAATTAGAAATTTTTAAAACGTTTAGTTGACATTGCTATTAATCCCATCTGATAAAAATCCACAAAGATGTATGCGGCAGAAGTGTTGAGATGCTTGAAATCGACTCCCAGCCACAATAAGAATGTGTTTTCGACTTGTATGTGCTTCTAATCAACTACCCAGACACGCACCTCGACCGAGTGCGATTATCGTAAACACGGACCCTGCAGACAAACCAGACCAGCATTGGACCTCTATCTACATTGACGAGAGTGGTAACAGAGGGTTGTTTGAGTTTCAAACCTACTTGTTTCTCTAGGTTAACAATTTTCTCAAGGTAGAATGAGTACGCTGTTGTGAAATAAAATTTCGTATATAGATAAAACATATAGTCTACAAAGGTTAATTAATAGAAAACATTTTTTATAACATATTTTCTTAGAATAATAAAATATTCATAAACCAATATACGTCAACTTAAACTCAGGTGTACATTTTTATAAAAGTTTAAATTCTTTGTGTTTAAAACTGATTCCTTGTCTGATGTAGATTTATAAACCTTCATGTTAATTATACTAGTACTTTTTGAAATATCATTCGTATATAAGAATAATACAAGGTTTGCTTCAAACGATCTTCATCGTATACTTTAACAGTAAACCTTTTTCAGATAGTTGATCACCCTATTAAAATGGAGCATTAATAGTTTATAGAAGTACGAGTGTAAATAAAAATACGCTACATAGCGATTGTGTTATAAACTAGTTAGTGGAGGTCGTTATTAATTCGTGTATAAGTTGAATTTATGTAAGTAGAAGGTTACAACAAATAATACAGGTCCACTTACATATATATATATATATATATATATATATATATATATTGAAAACAATTACTTGAAATAAAACGGCGTATCAACTCTAATAATATTTTTAGAAATTATATTAATCATTTATATTTGGTTTTAGACTATTAAATTAAACAAAGTTATATAATTACACGGTAATTAGTAAACGTGAGACAGTGATTTCTTACTACAAAATGTTATGGAATTTTAAACATTCCAAACACTTAATATGGTTTTTATAAAACAATTTGTGTATCCGTATACGAATATTTTCAAAACAATTTTATTTTAAGAGAAAGGTAAATGTATGTTGCTGCAAGTGCAATAAAGACAATGAGATTGTATATTTTACATTCTAATGATGGAAAATCAATAGCTAGTTTTACACAACTAGAAAGTTTAGTTGACAAATAACACAAAAGCAGTGACCATCACTCAGTGCCTTAAAACGTTACAGATCTGGTATGTGTTGTGTTAATCCTTTATTTATTTATTTACAGATTTTTAATTACAGTTATAAAACACAAGCATTAAGTTTCTTTAAAATATTAAGGCGTACAACATTTTTAACGGACGTATGGATATTATTTCAATGCAGGTAAACTATGTTTTAATAATCGTTTAAGAAAAGACAAACTGTTATGTAATTAACTTAATAAAAATGTTTTTGTTTCATTAGGAATGGCAGTAATTTTTATAGTTCACTGAGGATTTTTAATTACGATAATAAAATAAGTGTTCTATAATTAAATTTTACTGTCATTCAAATTTCCCCACGTATGATTAATCCTATCTGCTTATCTCACCTCCTTATTAGAAACGTTTTCGTATAGGTCATCCAATAACATATGACCATTTTTTTAAATAATAGGAGCGATAATAATATCTTATTAATTATGCAATTATTGTATGCGTGTGCAGCCTCCAGGGTTACAACCAAAAGGACCTTAATTAAGGTTGAAGATAATTACTAGAAATAACTCTAAGACCAAGTCCAAGTCCTGCCCCAGGTCCAACCCTAAATACAGTTCTAAACCCTAGCTCCACCACCAAGACCTGACTCCAACCCTAGCTCCACCACCAAGGCCAAACTCTAAGACTTATCCCTAGCTCCAGCACCAAGACCAGGACCAGTTCCTCACGTTAACAAAAGTCCTATCCGTCAAAAAGGTCCTTAATACAGCCATAAGGTTTAACCCCAAAAGAAATAATAAAAATTAGGGTAATACATGTCCTATACGTAAGCGAGTAAAAATAATTAGGGTTGAAAACACAGTGTCACCGTGGATGTGTAAAAATAAGGGTGAAAATCCGGTCTCACACGAGGATGTAAAAATAATTAGGGACGAAAATATGGTCTCACACGGGGTATATAAAAAAATAAGGGTGGAAAATCCGGTCTCACACGTGGATGCGAAAATAAGGGTGGAAAATCCGGTCTCACACGTGGATGTAAAAATAATTAGGGATGAAAATCCGTCTCACACGTGAATATATAAAAATAAGGGTGGAAAATCCGGTCTCACACGAGGGTATATAAAAATAAGGGTGGAAAATCCGGTCTCCCACGTGGATGTGAAAAATAGGGTGAAAACACGTCCTACACGTAAGCGTGTAAAATAAGGTGGAAAACCGCCCCCACGTGGGCGGGTTTGTGACGTCAAAATCCAAGATGGCGCATGGTGCCCCTGCACTACTGATGTCGCTTGAGTCACCCAAAATCGCACAATAAAACTAAATTCTGGACATAACTTGTACAGTGTGTTTAATTACAACTCTAAAATTTATAAAAATATTCTGAGCTATTTTAATAATACTTAGTTATTGAAGTCTTGTTCATCACTATTAAATACAGAAAGAGTTTCATCGAGTACATTTGTATCTTATAATTATTTGCGATGACCGTACATACTTACATTAAATTTTTCCAACATGGAATTGGTACGTTTTATATTGTTCCCCGGAACATAGTTTTGAGCATTTGCATTGCATGTGCCTGATCTGCGGAAGGAAACATTGATGCAATGAATTACATGCGAATTTCTTTCTGTGTTTATCCTTGTGGTTGGTTGGGCACGTGTCCTTGTGCCCTTTAGTAACGGCCGCCAATGATAGTATTCGAACTTACAGACAATATTTTATTTTGAATGTTTTGTAATGCTCATTAATTTTAATACACGTTAATAGACAGAACTTCAACATATAAGATGCGTATCCTACAACTGCAATGAGTTTGTGTTACTGTAATGGAAAGTTTTGTAGTATATTTGCATCAGCCAAATTCTAGATTTGGTGATAACTGGCAAATCACTATTTGTGTTATCCCGCACGCGTACGGTCGTACCAAGATTGTTGCCTCAAGAGGCGCAGTAGCAAAGCCGGTTTTTCTCCATCCAGTGGAACAGTAATATTACCATCATAAAGTAACTGTCTGTCACTTTAATCGTGACTTTTCCACACATAAATCTACCACGCTTCGTCTATTCGTGTACTTAGCTATGATTCCGCACCACCGACAAATCGATAATAAAATGCAATTACTTTGTATACCCACACTGAATTTCAGTGTAAAATAATTTTTTTATTGACGTAAATTGGCGGCATGTCGAATCAACTAATGATTACATTTAAATGTAATACATTCAATTTATTTTATTGTTGTGATAATCAGAAGGATAATTTTTTTATCGAAAGAGGCACACTATTATTGAAAATGACACGTTGGGTTCAATTCTTGCAGTAGTGACACACTGATTTGAAAAAGATTGAATCTATTATCTATGACCTCACGCGTTGAGGCCACTAAATTCCTTTTTGAAAAAATGAATAATGCTTTCGAATGACACCCGTTTTGCCGTATATCTATTGAAAATATTGTTGGCCTTCACCTTTATCCCATAAGAGGTCACTCCATCGGGATCAAAACAGGAGGTGCACATCTTTAAGTGGTATGCTGTAAATGAGCAAAAACAAATTTGAAAAAAGTTGTGCCGTTTATTTTGTGTAACCACGGACGGACGCTGAAATGGATTAACTTGCCAGATCAGACTGACACGACGAAATTATAAAGATATCCCACAAATAAGATAATAATCGGCATTGTTATCTGTTGAATTGTGTGAAAAAATTTTAATCATAAATCAGTATTCCAACGCCGAGATGACTGATATGCGTTTCATTTATGGACTGGCTGATGGCAATTCAGCAGAATCTCGGCGCCTGTACGATAAACAATATCCTAATAGTAATATTCCTGATAGACTTTTCGAAAATATTCATCGACGTCTGCGTGAAATAGGAAAATTGGATTGAAATCGAGGATCAGGGAGACCAAGTACCAGACGAACGCCAATCCTGAGCAGGATTGAGGAAAACCGACGAACCTCTACCAGAAGAGTTGCAGATGCTTTACACGTGAGTAATGGAACTGTTTGGCACATTCTTAGACAAAATTTGTTGTACCCATATAACATCCAACGCGTTCAAAAACTACTTTCTGCTGATTTTTCACTTCGTGTTGCATTCTGCCAATGGCTTTTGCAGAAATTGATAGACATCCCTCAATTATTGTGTTTCATTATTTTTACCGGCCACTTTATAGGTTGGAAGATCGTGTGTTGTTCCACACCGGAAATTTTTTATTGTTAGCGTCCAAAAAGAACACTGGAATTGTTATTGCTTACTCTCTCTTTATCAAGACCTAAACGCTATTAGTAGCAGTTTTTAGTGTGGTGTAGCAAATTTTTGTCACTCAGATGATTTTATTTTTTTTTATGTTAATTTTTGCAATAGGTTTGAAAACAATAACATTTTTTAATTGGCAATGAACAGACCTTTTAAATGTATAAAAAACCCCTACTGCCTAAGCAAAAATTTGAGTTGGAATTGTCTCTCGAAGAATTTCATCCCTCCATTAAGCACCAATGGAGGGATGACATTTTTTCGTTGTGGAATGTAAATTCATAATCTGGAATTAACGTGTTTTGAGATTTTGAATAAAAATGCACATTAATTGAAATGTATTTATTTTTTATTTGGTTGTTCTACACTGAATTTAAATAAAGAATTGAAAATAAGACACTATAATTGTTGTTCATCATTCTTTATTGAAACAATAATAATATTTCAAAAATTGGTACATATTATATAAAATTTGTATGTGGCGTATAGTACTATAAGAATTAATGTTATGCCTACTCTGCATTTACTACATGTTGAATGTCTTAATAAAATGTCATCGTCACAACCATCGAAATAATACATTTTTTTCGGAGCTCAACCTTTTTTGTAATATGTTCATAATGGAAATAGGCAACTTTGTAAAAACAACAATAATAATTTATGTGAGGTAGACGTTTAAACCTTGATGTCAGATAGATGTCAATAACGGCTAACTTGAGAAAAAATCCAAAACTCCTCGCTTCTACAAAAATACGGAAACGCAGTATAAGCATTTTAAGCCTTACTTAATTATGCACGGCTTATTTGGTTTCCTATAAAGAAGCTGTATGAAGAAAAATTCTGTAAAATTGAATTATCTTTACGAAATGTGTTTCACATTTACCTATAAAGTTGATCGTTATTCAAATGCTGCAAAAAATCCAAGGAATACTTAAATTCATTCTTTTTTGCCGCCAAATTACGCGTTGAATCAAAAAATGTAATCGAGCATAGTAAGTTAATTTATAGTTTCAAAAATGCAACTGTTTAACAAATACTCCATAAAACCAAAAACTGCGTCTAATAGACCTCACTTTCCAAACTTTAATTAGCGTGATATATATATATATATATATATATATATATATATATATATATATATATATATATATATATATATATATATATATATATATATATATATATATATATATAAAGGTGAATGGTAACTTATGCAGTTAACTGAAAGTGCTAATGGACCCTAGAACATTAGAATGGAAAGATATCATTATACCAATGAACAGTATTGTGACATGTTAATCACTTATGGCATTGCATTTTTAAAGTTCGCCAAGACATCCACTGCGACACTCTTAAAACCGTGAAATTTCTTGAGTACCTAATGAAGGTGTGTCATCTATCATATCCAAAATGTCTTCTTCTACACGTACACCATGGCGATGTGGTCTATCACAATCACAACCTTGTTTAGGTGCCAAAGACCCTATCTTTTAATTAAAATTGTGATCTAGTACCAGTGGTTTTCCAGAAGTGGGCAATTATTTTTGAAATACTGTAGTTTAGTTATTATTGGGTTTCGCCTGTTAGTTTACTAGGAAAAATTGTTCAGTTTAGGGTCTTCTATTAACACTTTCAGTTAACTGCATAAGTTACCAGTCACCCTGTCTACAAGGTGTTGCTATATTCGACCGGCAACGCTTTACCCCCGAGAGCTCTCGTTAAATGATAAATTTTCATACAGGTACATGAACCCTTAAAAAGCTTAGTTTCTAAGATACAGGGTGTTGAAATTTTGAAATCAAAATTAAAAATTTGTCATAAATCAAAAATATTTTTTCAAATTCGGTGATCAATATGCTGTTTAGGAAAGTAATATTTTGACATAAACTAACTTTTGAAAATTTTAACCAGTGGCACCCTATCGGGGTTAGTGGTATATTTTTGACGCCACTGGAGAAAATATTTTTTTTTACTTTTCTGTTTAACTCTCCGTTCATTTTTCATTAAAAAAGTAATAACCTTTTATGAAGCTAAAATTTTGTAGAAACTTGCTTCTAAACAACAGTCTGCAACAAACCAAAAGCACACACGTACCACCCAAAATTAAAAAACACCGAACGCGTTTCGACAGCTACCCTATAATCATAAGCGGTGAACTATCCCTATATTGTGTGGATCGCTGATGATGATAGCCTAGCTATCGAAACGCGTTCGATGTTTTTTAATTTTGTGTGGTACGTGGGTGCATTTTGTTAGTTACAGATCCTGCCATAGTTCCAGATTTTTCAAAAGTCTGCAAGTTGTCAGATAACGATAATGATTCGTAGTGTAATTCATCCGAATCCTATCGACTCTTCACTAATCCCGATAGGGTACCACTGGTTAAATTTTTCAAAGGTTAGTTTATGTCAAAATGTTACTTTCCTAAAGAGCATATTGATCATCAAATTAGAAAAAAATATATAAAGGCGTTTTTGATTTATGGCAAATTTTTAATTTTGATTTCAAAATTTCAATACCCTATATTTCAGCAGCCCTTTAACGGTTTATGTGCCTAATCAAAATTTATCAATTAACGGGAGCTCTCTGGAGTAGAGCGTTGTCGGTCGAATATAGCAACATTGTATATATATATATATATATATATATATATATATATATATATATATATATATATATATATATTGATTTCAAAATTTCAATACCCTATATTTCAGCAGCCCTTTAACGGTTTATGTGCCTAATCAAAATTTATCAATTAACGGAGCTCTCTGGAGTAGAGCGTTGTCGGTCGAATATAGCAACACCTTGTATATATATATATATATATATATATATATATATATATATATATATATATTGCTACCAAACTCTATTATCTAAAGCTAAAAAAAAATAATATAAAGAAAGAAACCATTCGCCAAACCAGTAAGGACTACACTGCTCCGCTGTGGTCGGTAGCACAAATCGTCCAGCTAACTCTGTATGGGCGTGGGCGATATCAAGCTCAAATTATTTATTTATTAGGCGCCAGGCCCTTCGGAGCCATCAGTTTACTTTCCTGGAAAGGGCCAAGTCAGGAATCCAAGTACCCACAACGACAACAAAATAAAGAGCAAATATGAACTTAATCGTATAATAAACAAATGTCCTTCATATATAATTGTACAAAGAATTAAGACCAACTCAAAATATACTTAACGTCTAAATATAACGTAACCAAAGTTAGGGGTATCCGCGATCCCTATTACGCAATTAACACTTCAGAATTTACTACATTACGTTTACGCAACCTAACCGGTGGCCGATGTCTTAAGAGCAAAAGTGAATAACGCGTACCGATTACGGGGCAAGCGCTTGCGAAGCATCCGGTATTCTGCCAATATAATACTATTAGTTATACTGTACCGTAGGCCTTATGTAACTATAATTAATTTTCCGCAACTATAAATTACATGACGTAATAAAGTACGGTTAGGGTGAGTATGTAATTACTATCTTAATAAATATATATTTAATAAATATTACCAATTACGTTATTTAAAGAAATACAATGTTCAATTTTGGAATGCGAATAACCCTTCACAGTAATGCAAAAGAAGAGAATAAGGTTGAAAGTGAAAAGGTAACCTTATTATTTTATCGTTATCTAATGATAACTCACTTATTCTTTCTACCTATATATATATATATATATATATATATATATATATATATATATATATATATATATATATATATATACATGTACACTAATTATACTATTTACAAGAGAATTCAACGTCCTCACTGGGTGAGAGTGCTTGAAGAGCGAGCTGGATCAAAAATGGATAATTTACTTGCCAGACCTTTGATCGATGCACTCGTTGGCCGAGATCTTAGGAATAGGGCGCCTACACGATGTATGCAAGCAGTGTGCAAAGCTCGGTATAATTTCAAGCAGTTCTCAGAAACGGTAAATTGCTGAAGCTACAATAAGGGGGTTTGTTAATTTAAATTATTCTTTTCGACAGGAGACAATGTGCATATAATGTGTAATTAAATGAATAATAAAAAAAAGATTCTTACCCAGATGTTATAGCATTGAGAAGAGAGAGGTGCTTATCAACCCAAAAAAACGAGAATGCTAATTAAACAATTACTATCCAATTCATTAGCACTTCAAATAACTAAAGAGTGTAAATCCCATTTATAGCGGTTTCACTTAAATTAAATTTTACCACTCTGAAGTTTTAGCAACCTTCTCTGTCGATGTGTAATGACCAAAGATATTATCCCAAAACTGAAAACTGGCTCTTTTAAGCTTGACCTGCGAGATAACCTTTATTTTGATTATTTTTGGATTTATTCAATTTGTAAAAATTAAATATCGCCTTTAGGATAGGCAACTTAAATTGACTGAATGCATTTTACTTTGTCTAATAATTTAAAATATGGTTGATATTTTGAAAAGTATAAACGTTACCTGTTACAATATATATATATATATATATATATATATATAAACTGGTTTTGAGCTATGACCCAAATTTACTTTTTTTTAATGGCAATTATAGGTGGCTATGGACTCATTCAATTAAATATTTTTTTCTGATTTCAAAAATGTATGGAAACAACCAGATGTACGATTATTTTCTAAACTGGAAGCAAATTTAAAAAAATTGGTGCTTTTACTAAACCTAAAAATGTGCAAAATAAAATCAATGTGGAAACAGCAGAACGTGTTTCAGCATATGTTGAATTTAAGTCAAGTACATCTCGTCGTGAAATTGCATATGAGTGCAACTCTTCTAAACATGAAGCTCATATTATATTGGAACAAAATAATTTTTAAACCATACCATCCGCATGTGGGAAATACTTTGTATCCTATGGATTACCAGAAGAGATCACATTTTGCTACATGGTTTTTTAATGAAACTTTATCTGAGGTTAATTTCTCGAAGACTATTCTATTTACGGATGAGGCAACATTTAGTAACGATAGAATTTTTAAGAGAAGAAACAACATTCTGTGGGCGCAAGAAAATCCTAATATTACTATTGAGAGAAGGGAACATGCTTTTTCAGTTAATGTACGTGGTGCGGTATTCTCGATACCAAAATTCTTGGACCATATTTATATGAACAGAGTCTAAATTCTGCAAGGTATCTATCCTTTTTACAAAACGAATTAGAATAAATCTTGGACGACCTTCATTGAATTTCGTTCAAAATCTGAGTTACTTTCAACAAATTCGATCCAGAACCTTATAAAAAGTGCAAAGAGAGATGTTAATACGTTGTCAGATATGTGTACAAACAATGGTGGATATTTTGAAGCCCTTTTATACCTTTAGAGTTTAAATTATTTTGTTACTCTTATACTGTTCTATGTATTCGGTTATAGTCTGTTCTATTCTAATTCGTTAGTAGTACAAATTGATTCTGATATTATTAAAATTATTTCAAATTGGTCTTTCTCAATTTATTTAACTTCTATTTCGGTTTCATGGCACATGGTATTTTACTTAATACAAAAAAAATTATGATTTTTTATAAATTGTGAGATGAAGAGAGATAAAAAAAACCATCCATTTTTGAAATAAAAAAAAATAATTAATTGATTGAGTTCATAGTCACCTATGATTGCCATTAAAAAAAAGTAGGTTTGGGTCGTAGCTCAAAGATATTAACGCAAGAAAATTTTCTACCAATTTATCATATTTAGCTTAAAAGTATCTATGAAGTGCGTTTTTGAAACATTTTTTTATTTTAAGTATTACATGAATAATGAACGATTGAAAATATGGAGCATTTTTAATATTTTTCGAATATCTCAGTCGGCTGACAAAATTGTTACATTTTCTCATCGGCATTAGATTCCCCTTTTAATTTTGCCCAACTTTACCAATTTAACCGATTCTCTAGCTTTGATAACAGAATTACCCATAGAACGCGGGTAGACCTTAAACACCTATATAAATATATGAGAAAAGTAAGTATAAAATTTCATGTCACTTTCTGTAGTGCTAATTTTTAGTAACTGTCTTGATGAAAATATAAATAAATATCGAACGTCTTGATATATATATATATATATATATATATATATATATATATATATATATATATATATATATATATATATATATATATATATATATATATATATATATATATATATATATATATATATATATATATATATATATAATATATATATATATATATATATATATATATATATATATATGTCTCCATTTCTATGAATTCCGGGTCCTCCATCTCGTGTGTTGATGAGGTTCTTAGAAGAACCTAAATTATTTCGACGACGTTTCGGTAAAATCGTATTTGTAATCCTCAGGTCACTAATGACTTAACTCTACTCCTCATTATTTGGATTGAACTTTTTGGATGATTTAAATTCCTGTCAAAAAAATACAGAACAATAATCCCATGCTACGTGACAGCACACTACAAATTTTTATAATATTGTCATCAGTTGGGAATTGTGAGATGGGAATTTCTCTAAACTCAATATCGGTAGTGTTGAAATGAACCTACTGCATTGGTAGAAAATGTTGATTCATCCGAAAATACAATTCTCTAGTAAAAATCTCTTACTGCTCAAATTTTATTGCCCATCCATAAACAAAAATACATTAATATTTTTTTAATAAATGATTTTGAAATTCCAGTTTGTACAGCTCATTTTCTAAGTGAGATACGGAGATTTTCTTCAACTTATTCTAAAATTAAAACGGATGCTGTATCCTTTTCATCTAAATTTTTTTAGAATAGAACCGGTTTCCACAATTTTTGGTACTGATTTTCGAACGGCGACATGAGATATTATTGTTTCTGGATATTTTTCGTTAAATTTTTTGATGACCGCACGATAGCAAAGATTACGTGTACCATAATATTCAATCACTTTATCATTATAAGAAGTTTATCAACACTTAAACCGTTTTTACGTGTAGTCTGGCGTTTATAAACGTTTTATTATTTTTTAATACAAAATTTCTGAGTCGGATATTAAGTTTTTCGATCTCTACAGCTTCTCTTATTATTCTCTTGGTTAGATGTTCTGCTGATGCTATCCTTCTGGTCTTATCAACATTGATATTGTGTGATGTCGATTGAACATGTGTTAAAGATGAGGTGGTGAAGTTTTTCTTTACTGCTAATCGATGTTCTTCCAGCCTAGCACTGATTCGTCTGTTGTTTGACCTATGTACTTTCGGTCACATGGATTCTCGTATATGCCTTGATCTTCTGCCTTGATTTTGGTTTTTGGGTTAGGCAATATGGTTCCGATCTTTTCATTCGCCTTAAATAATGTTTTGATGTGTTTTTTACAATTGTGCTAATCCGGTCTGTTGTTCCTTTTATGTACAGTAAGAGCCTTTGTTTGGTTGTTACTCCTCTTTTTCTTCTTGCTTTATGTTTTAATGGTCTGCCTGCGTCTTGGATCTCGTAATTAGTGTTTTGACTACGACCTGTAGTTGTGCTGGATGGTGATGGAATTGAACATTAAGGTTGGTGTGTGTAGCTGATATATATATATATATATATATATATATATATATATATATATATATATATGTAACAAATTTTGCAACCCGTCAGACAGATATGATTGGATCATGTCTAGGGAAAAAAATGTATTGGTAAATTCACAAAATGCTATAACATTGTATTCGCTTTGCAGAAAGGAATTAATTATTTTGTTAGTAAATTTTAAGAGAGCATCTTAAGTTCTTCTGCCAGCTCCAAAACCGTATTGTCTGTTATAGAAAATATGGTTACCTCCAAAATAATGCCTAATTCGTGTTTCTATATTACTTTTAATCACTTTTGAAAAGATGGGCTCTTCTTATATAAAAGTAGCACACGTGCTATCTTCAAAGAATCAAGAAATTTACCGGATGGAAAACAATAATTAATTAAGGTATCCAAAGGGCTAATAAGTGTAATTTTTTTGCATAAACCATGAAGCCATAACCATCTCGAGCTCTGCTAGTAGATATTTGCTTAATAGCTTCTCTAACGTTATTAAAACGTAAATTAAAGATTGAACCAGAACACTAATACTAAGAAAGATAATGAATGAATATCTAATTCAGTGTTTAGGGATACTAGCGTCAATAATTGCAATAGTTATTATAGTTGCTTATAGCTCTACCATTTCCGCAAAACTATCGTTTCTGCACTAGTGATACAGATACTTCCTCCACTCTAATTTGTTTTTTAATATGGGTATAGTTTTCTGAAGTGCGAAAATTGTGTGTACACCATGATTAATTTGTACATAATGATAAAATCATACATTTAGCGTGCACGGGATGATTTAAATTGGACACTTTCTCATGGAAACACCCTTTATATTAGGAAAAAATCGACATAGGTGCCTAGAGCTCGGATTTAATGAAAAAATCACTGGCGCAAACAGAAGCTATCTCTAATCGTTTGGGCGCTAGGGGGCGTTTCTCGAATTTTATGGATTTCTTTAATGCCCCATAAGTTACTTATTATTAAATACAATTGATAGAGCACATTTTTACGTAGAATCCATCACGATAGACGTGTTTTTTCATTCGATCCACCCTGCATATTTTGGGATTTTTGAAAATAGCGTAAAATTTCCTAAATTTTGATGTATTACTTGTTATACTTACGTTAATATTATTTGTAATATTGCATTTTATACATTATAATATTTTGCTTGCAGGCATCTATGTAGATTTCCATGGCTAACAAAAGACGGCAGCCTGATTTAAAACGACATTTTTTTAGTTGTCTGGAAATTTGTATTAGCTTCAAATATTTTTAATTTGAAATAACAAACAAAAAACAACGAACTTGATAGAAAACTTATGTGAATGAAACAAACAAGTATTATAAATAACATAACAAAAGTAACTAATTAATACTGATATAAATATGTTTAAATAAATAGTAACAGTAAAACAAATGAAAAAAAAACAATTTAATAAAATCATGTGTTCAAATAACACTAGTGTTTACTTACTGGGATTCTGCGGCATCCCCAGATAATAGTAAAAAGTATCTAGTAGGCAGCTATGATCATGACGTTTCTTTCTTTTATTTTTTGAAAGCTTTTTTATTTAAATATGGTGTAATTCTGTAAAAATAGTTTTTAAGCAAGAAAAGTGTTATTTTTGTTAATAAGTTTTTGTGCAAGTTGTTTTTACTTTGATAATAATTGCTTCATTTGGTTTTTCAAAATGTACGAAAACTGTGAAAAGTACGACATACTGGAATGATATATCAAAAGTAATGGAAACTCAGAAACAAGTAACAAATATCCTGAACGACGGCAACCGATTAGAGATATATTCGGTGAGCTGCAACAAAATCTAAAAAACTATGGTTCTTTCACTATACCTAGAACAAATTATATTAATCAGCAAGCTCAAGATGAAAATGAACTGAAAGAAATTACAGTACTAGAAACTATAAATCACAATGGTAAAACGTCAACAAGAAAGTTAGAAACAGAGGGAGATCTAATATTATTCTCCTTTAAAAAAATAATAAAATAAAGCCCCATAGAATCAGAAAAACCCATCATCTTCTTCCTGACGATTTACACGACAAACGCATTTTTGTGAACGGTTCATTTAAAAACGAAAGAAGATCAAAATTGTATTTGGATGGACGAGGCCTCCATCAGTAGTTCGGGAATATTCAATAGATATAACGAATATACTTGAGCTCATGAAAATCCTCATGTTACTGTGGAGGAAAGGAATCGAAGGAGATTTAGTTCTAATGTGTGGGTAGCATTTTCCGAAGACAGTTTATTGGACCGTATATATATGACGAAGCGCTGAATTCTCAGCGATATTTACGAATTTTATAAGACCAAGTTGAACCATTTATCGAAGACATGTCAATTAATTTATTACAAAGAGTATTTTTCCAACACGACGGGGCACCACCGCATTGTGCGGGATCATGAACAATTGTCCAAATGGGCACTTTAGAGGAAACTGGATGGGGAATCAAGGGTTAATCCAATGATCCGCTCGGTTTACAGATGTAACGCCCCTTGGTTTTTTCTGGGTAAAATCAGAGAGCTCACATACAAGCAGTCCTTTAATGCTAGAGAAGAACGAGAAGAGGCGTTGCTAGGTGCATTGAACCAAATTCCACCATTAATAAATGCTGCAAATGGGATATGGAAAAGATGTAGAATCTGTTTGGAACAAAATGGGAGACAACTTGAACATTTACTGACATAAATTGTTTTTTTTAGTCGTTTTACTGTTACTATTCACCTGAATATATTTAATTAGTATTAATTAGTTACTTTTGTTATTTGTATATTATTTCAATTCAAACATATTTGGAGGTTATAAAAATTTCCAGATAACTGAGAAATTGTCGTGTTAGATCATGCTGCCGTCTTTTGTTAACCATGGAAACCTAGATGTCTGCAAGAAACATATTTTAATGTATAAAATGCAATATTGCAAATAATATTTAACATAAATATAACAAGTGATACATAAAAATTTAGGAAATTTTCCGTTCTGTTCAAAAACCAGGGTGGACCGTACAAAAAATGTAGTTTTGGGTCGTATAAGAAACCAAACACCTGTATGAAAACTGCCTATCGCGATGGATTCTGCTTAAGCAAGTGTTGTAAGGAAGATTTTACGTAAATCCATTATCTTTAATAATAAGAAAGTTATAGGGGAACTAAAGAAATCGACTAAATTTGAGAAACATCCCCTAGCGGCCAAACGATTAAATATAGCTGAATTCAGTTTTGTGCCAGTGATTTTTTAAATTTGAGCTCTAGGCACCTAGCTCTATTTTTTCTATATCTTAAAATAGTGGGTGTTTTCATAAGAAGAGTGTCCAATTTGGATCACTCTGTACATTGCAGGTTAGTCAAATAAAAAGTGTTTTAATAATAATAAAATTATACAAAAGGTGGTTTAATTATTTTATCTTTAATTAATTAATTGTATAATTACATTTCAATTAGGGTTGCAACAAGCCTTCACAAAAATGTATATTTCCTAAAATGATACACATAAGTTAAAATAAACTTATAGATGTATTATCAAATTTAGAAAGAAACAATCATAAACCATATCCATAAATGTCCTTAACCACTAAAAATTTGGATGTATCCCCAACCATATTATATTATACTATATCTAATAGATAACCTCAAATTATACCGCATCAGAGCTTTTGCTTTTTCACTGAGGTTACCATAAACTCCCTAGATTTACAGAGCCCGCGTTAATAAAGAACAATTTGAAGTGGAGTATATCTAGTGTCGACGGCACAAAGGTGTGTTAACCCGGAATTACTACAAATACTACATCCCGATATCGACGTCTAGTAAATTTTAGGACTTTATGAATTTCTGATCGCGTTTAGTTCTGTTGTGACGTATTTTTCGTTTTAAATTGAATAATTAATTACCGTATCGATCAGATATTTTTGGGTATTTGAGCCAATGATTTTAGCGCTAAGATTATCGAAATATTTAATGAGTTTTGGTTTTATTATCGCAATTTTGCGGCTTTTATATGAAGATTAAGATTTTATTGAAGTTTAGGTGAACTTTGCCTAAATATTTTTGGAGTAGTTTTCAGGGAAGAGAGTATTTTATTTTCAGCGAACATTATGGTTTCCTGTTAGGCCATTATAATATCTAGTTCGTGACGTTTTCCTGCTGTAAATGTTACTAATAGGTGGCGCCTTTTTGACATTTTTACCCGATTTTGACCTTTTTGAAGTTGTGCCGAGTGCCCTTTTGCAGCATTAAGTAAGAACCCCGACCACGCCACTGAGCTATGCCGTGATAGTAATAAAGATGAATAGTGGAAACTGAAATAAATTCACTATTTGTTCGAAATATTATTATTTTAAAACAGTATTTATTTACATTTAGCAAACTTAAAATGTGCATTAAACAAGTGTTTGTATATTATTAAAGTACCTAAACCGGTTACATAAATACTACGGTGTTACTCATCATCACTTGAATTTACAAAAAGTCTAAAATACAGTAAATTAATTATTAAAGAATAAAAAATAAATAAAGTAACATACATTAACATACCTTTTAAGTAATTATCCTAAACTGTATTAGAATTAACTCATAAGCAACAATCGCCACTGCAATCTGAAATGTAGTTTAAACAAGCGTGCGATACATTTTGAGTTTAAGGTCAGAATTATTAGTATGGTAGTTTAACATTCAAACTTGTATTATTAAATTTAAACTTTAAGGTTGAAATATAGTGAAATATTTTGTACAGAATATATAAATAAAAATGGTAAAATCAGACATAATTTTACCACATTTCGAGTTTAAAATTCATATTTTGCAAAAATTCCGTGTTTAAGACTGACTATAAACAATGCAAGGTTTAGACATATGTATACTATTTTTAAAATTAAACGAGAACAAGATCGAATTCAAAATACTGGAAGAGGAATTTTTTTTGGATTTATTTTTTTAAGTAGGTAAAAATACTATGTTCAAAACTTCCACTCCTTTTATGATTTATTTGCCATAATACTCACCTTAAGAATTAAGGGTTTTCTGATATAAAAAAGTTTTTTTCCCGTAAGTACTGGTGGATCAACTTGAATTTTGTATAGCAGCCTTTCGACCTGAAAGATGTTAAAAACATCAAATTCAGAACTTAACTTTTTGCTGTTTTCCTGTCAAATTTCAGATTTGCAGGTGATTAGAGATTTCATGAACCGTTGCAGTGTGAAACGCTAGGTTTGAAAACTCAGCAAAGCTCCCTGGTAGTTTGTAAGAGAGAGGGGCATAATTTTTGTAGTAGCTAAGATCGTATATAAGGTTACATAGAAAAATATCTTGGGCTTTCTTTGGTTCTTAGTTCTTAACTTTTATAAATGTAGTCAACGAAAGGGTGTGATAGTGATGTGGCGTTAGAGCCCATAATAATATAACCGCTAATAAAAATAACTTAATATATGTTTAAACAACAACTAATTCTTTGCTAAACAAGACTCCTATGGCAAAATAACAATCCCTAATTGCACAAACATTACCAACCCCTGTACGTGGCGATCCTTACATTAAAACCCTCAAAATATTATTCCTGTGCATAGCGAGCCTGCATCAGAAAAATCAACCTAAAAAACGACCGTAAAAACGAATTTGAATATCAAAATAATAATATTAAAACTTAAGTGAAATATATGTGTTTTACATAACAATTCAAGTAAGAAAAATTAGTAAAAAATGTTATGAAGTTTTAGAGTATGAATAAGTAATTATATTACAATAAATAATTCCAACTAAGGGTAATTAAAACAGTGCGTTCATCTAACAAAGATTTAAATGGACATTCCTAAACATAAAATGAAATGCAGAGTAGTCCATTTGAAAAAAGCAAGATTGCACTGAAATGGACAAAGTATTAAAAATGGCACCTAGCGGAAAAATGGTTACCAGGTAAAAATTTTATGCTTATCATCTATGTGGAAAGTTTGGGAAATGTGGTAGATGGGTCCAAATGTTAGCTTTTAGTTAAATGTTAAAGGAAGGTGTTAAGAAATTTTTTTTGTAATTTTGTGATGTATAGAAGTAATAGGTATCTAAATGGGTAGGAATTGAGAGTTTAAGAGGATTGAATATTATAAATAAGCAGAAATAAAGCATAAGAACACGAAATATATACAAAACTGCAAATGATTAACGTTATGTTAAAGATTTGACCATGGAATGTGAAATATTTAAGTACAATTACAATGAAGTATGTATACGAACAAATTTATTGAATTATTGATACGTGAGCGTTTTAAGACGAATAAGTATACTTTACTTTACTTATATTAAGTTTAAGATAACATTTTCTTAAGGATTAAGTGAAATAGTTAAATAGTTAATACAGAAAATTATTTTAGTTCAATGATGGGGAAACGCAATTTAGCTAAATAAGTAATACAGTATACTAAGAATTAAGAACGTCCAGGGTTGTTTATTGCTAGAAAGCAAAGTTAGGAGACTGAACCAGACGAAGCCTACAATATTGTCAAAAACCAGTTAAACCCTTAATGTTCTTGATGCTACTATCTTTCATCTAAAGTGTTTTTTTTATTCTTTGTGGTTTGCTGATAGAATGCAACTCTTCTTCATACGCTATGAAACCAATTCATTTTCGGTATAAGCTCTGGGAATCGATCATCAGTAGGCTTCATCTCAATAAGGCGACTGTCCCAGACGGTATCCCAGCTATTGTCTTAAAGAAATGTTGCCCCGAGCTAGTACCAGTCCTATCTAAGCTCTATACGATCTCTATATTTTCTGGGGAATTCCCTTCATCATGGAAGTCAGCAAATGTTCAACCTATTCCCAAAAAAGGCGATAAGACCGATCCCTCAAACTACCGATCAATTGCCATCACTTCCATTTTGTCTAAAATCATGGAAAAAGCAATCAATCAGCAACTGCTCACGTTCCTTGAAACTAACAAACTCCTTAGTGACCACCAATATGGGTTTAGGCAAAGTCGTTCAACAGGTGATCTTCTTTCATATGTGACCCAAGTTTGGAACAATACAGTAGAGCAGTCCGGTGAGACAGTTGTAGTCACTTTAGATATCTCAAAGGCGTTTGACCAAGTTTGGCATAAGTGTTTACTTGCCAAACTCACCTTGTTTGGGTTAAATGATATGTTCATCAACTGGGTTTCTAGTTTCCTTGATAAAAGACGAATACGTGTCGTAGTTGATGGCTTTTTTTCAAAAGAAGTTAGCATTAACGCGGGCGTACCACAGGGATCCGTTATGGCGCCTACACTTTTTCTGCTGTAAATAAATGACCTTATTTCTTCAACAACTAACCCCATACATTGCTTTGCTGACGATAGCACTCTTCGCTGTAGCTCATCTCAGTCTACTCATAGTGATAATCCAACTTCTATGTCAAATCAAGAAATTAAAGCTGAAATGGCAAATTCAATCAACAAAGACATTCAACGTATTCTCGAATGGGGAAGCAATAATCTAGTTAAATTTAATGCTAACAAAACTCAGTGTTGCCTTGTGTCCGCAGAAAAAATCATTTCCTGTTGTAAGTATGAATGGCTCAGTTCTTAAGTTTTCAGACTATATTACTCTATTGGGTATGACTGTATCTTCAAATCTCTCATGGGTTGACCATTTTCTGTCAGCTACCAAAACAGCTGCTCGTAAAATAGGCTTTTTGTACAGATCTAAGCAGTACTTTACCTCTCGACAACTCCTTCTGCTGTATAAGGCCCAAATTCGGCCTCATCTGGAATATAATTCTCACCTCTGGGTTAGTGCTCTCGATATCGTTGATCGTATTCAAAAGAGAGCGATTAGGCTTATAAATGACCCGTCCTTAACTTCTCACATACAGTCCCTTGAGCATAGAAGGATGGTTTCAGTTCTTTCTTTGTATTACCGTTATTACAACGGCTATTGTGCTGCTGAATTACATTCTTTGATACTATCTCGGGCTATCTTTGCGAGAAACATCGGTTCGCTTATTAACATCATCAGTATGCAGTGCAAATCTCCACTTGTCGTACCAAACGGGCGCAATCCACATTTTTCTACACGGCTTCTAAACTCTGGAATGATCTCCCTAGTTCATGTTCATTTAAGGTAGCTGTTCATAGGCATCTATTGGCAATTCATTATCCCTCTATCCATCCTCCTAAGTGTTACTGAGCACTTTAGCACGATAGGCCAAATTTAGCCTGTTCAGGTCCACTATCATAAAAAAAACCTGTTTTGTTGTATAAAAACCATCTGTTTATATTCGTATGCTATATTTTCCTCATAACAAATTGTATAACTTCTTCAACTTTATTTGAACTCGATAAAACTCTACCCTCTTTATTACACCTATTTATAACCATCGCAATATATATATATATATATATATATATATATATATATATATAGGCAGTTTTAGCGACCTGATTTGTAATTAACAAATGTTAATGGTCCAATGTCGCCCCACATATACAGGGTTGCTCATTAGTGCGTCAAAATACGATATCTTAGTAAATATGAGTTTTGGAAGGAAATGTTTTGTATCAAAGTTTTTGGTATTTAAGAGGTGCGCATTTTAAAATTTTTTGAAATAGTACCCCCTCCCCCCATTTTTTGCCATATTCGGATTTATCGTCAAATTTTAATGCTAATTTATATAAAATTATCTTACAAATTTACCGTTTTCGAATTATTTGGGAAATATGAAAATTGTGACAGCTGCAGGGTTCCACAAAAATCGGTGTGGTACCCTGACCTCCTCGAATTTCGGAATCGGTATTCTGGGGCTCTAAGAAAACCTAATAAGCTACGTTTTCCTCTACAACCCCCGAAATATTCATCCAAAATTGCATGATTTTTAACCTTATATTAAAGGGAATACCCTAATTTTTATACCGTTTTTGGATTTATCGTCAGTTTATGTAAGTTCTCCTGTCTTTAAAATTTACCGTTTCTGAATTATTCGGCAAAATTAAAAAAATTATTTAATTTTTATTTGGATCAAGTCAACCGGCTACACGTTGACAATCCAAAAATGCATTGAACTTCAGAAAATTACTTTTACACAAATGAGGTATTCCTAACAGATTCTCAAACTGTCACCCATTTCAATCATAACACAATTGCAGTCTTGCCAGAAAAGACGTATTTACTTCTCGTAGCACCTCAATGCGTACCCTATTTCTAAACGCATTGAATTATGCGTTGTCTCATATCTTCTGCAGTACTCGGAGCGGTTTGGTATACAACGTTTGTTACGTGACTCACAAAAAAATTTTTTAAGTCTGGCGATTTAGGCGTCCAAGAAACGGGGCCGCCACGCCCTATCCATCTACCTTCAAATTCTCGATTTATGTAGTCTCTGACATTTAAGTGAAAGTGCGCAGGAGCACCGTCATGCTGTAGCCACATACTCTGCCTTAAAACAGCAGGAATGTTTTACAAAAGTTGGGACAAATTATTTTGCAAAAAGTACAAATATTCAACACCATTCAAATATGCGTTAAAGAAATGTGGCCTAACTATAAAATCACTCATAATACCTGCCCAAACATTTACAATTCACTGTCGCTGCGAATTAACTAATCTTACTATTTTTGGGTTTTCTGTTCCATAATCGTGAAGATTATGATGGTTTGGGCTACCACTCTGAGTGAAAGTTAATAATATATTTTGGAAAATGTGCGTCATTCCGTTTCCAACCCCCATTGGCAAAATGTTTTCCTAATCTCCAAATCAGGACCCAACAGTTCTCGATAGAAGGATATACCGTAGTCATGACACTTGGTGCTCTTTAAAGTTTTACTAACGGTAGATCGCGGATATATCGGTTTTCTTGGATATTGTTGCCAAACTAGTAGTAGAGTCCGAAATTACAGACAACAAAACATTCAATTGGTCTTCATCGCTTGTCCTCTTAGCTCTTTCACATTTTTCATAATTCACATTGCCTGTTCAAATAAACCTTTCCTTAAGTTTTCCTAAACTTCTAACCGAGGATGGTCTTCTATAGGGATATTTTTGCGTATACATCTTTTGAGTTAGTAAACAATTTGGATCAGCAGATCCCATAACGAAGATCATGTCAACCATTCCGTTCTTTCGAAATTTATCTGTATTTAGCTAACTACAAATATTAATACGAGATCAGAATGAAATATGCAGAACGAGTGCGTAACTACTCACCAAGTGGATACTAATGAACAACTTTAAAAATTGTGTAAGAGGTATTTAAAAACTATGCTACTTTATTTATAGAAATCAAACATACAATAAGTAAAAGCGTATACTTTTAGCTACTTTTCAACGTAACCACCACCAAAGTTAAGGGACTTATCGTAGCGAGGCACAGGCTTCTGTATACCCTCTTCGTAAAAGGTACAATCCAAATTTCTAAAAAACTGCCTTACTTCATATTCAAGACTGTTTCATTACAAATAAGACACAAAGGCTTATCTTTAAACAAGATCAAAAATACTTTTGAGTCCATTCGTCTTTAATGACCGGCACTCACTGTCCACTTTTCTTTTTTTATTTGATAAGTATTCTTCAAATAAATTATTCCACAATTGAGATGCGTAAGTGCAGACTCGCTAACGTAACAAATGATGGCTCAATCACAACTACCGTCTGCCGTTCTGCCGATTGCGTAGGAGTCGCGTGCTGAATAAAATCGTATCTAAGGCCGGACTTGGCCCGCGGGCCGCTATTTCCCTGATATAGGGTGAAGTGTTAGGTTAAGAAACTTTGTGAAACTCCCTGGTAGTGTGCAACGTAATTTGTACCAGACAGAGGAATATAATTTATGTAATAGTTATAAGGTCAAGTGGGGCAATGCCTTGCGCTCTCTTGACTCAGCTCTGAACCCTTAAAAATGTGGTCAGCAAAAGAAGTGTAGTGATTTGAAGTTAGAGCCCATAATAATGTAGCCGATAATAAAAATAGTTAATCTAAGTTCAAAAATAATTATCTTTAACAAACTCTGCTAATAATCTCTCCCTAAAACCCAATACTACCAACTCCTATACACCGTAGCCTTCGATGTGCAGCGAGAGTTGTAGTTAAATCACACACGTTTTATTCAAATTACGCATTACAGATAAAGATTACATTTGAGATTTTCTGAAGTTTTTAAGAATTAAAACATATGTTAAAGTGTGACTGTGGAAAAGGTTTGACAGTTTAAAATTACACTTGTAACTAACCTCAATATTATATGCGTTTGATGAAACAGAAAACAACATTTTCATGGAAGTTTTGCTTTCTTCATTAACGCTGGCTCCATACAAACATACTGCAGTTGTGCGGCATATTAAGAAAAGAAAGGAATATATAAAGTATACCCGATTTATTCCAAAAAGGGTACTCGTCCTAAAAAAAATATTTAAATCACAATGTAAGGTTAAAATATGAATAATACTGTAATTTTATGCTATTGTACAATTGTACTAATATAACAAACAAATTATTTGCAAAAGAGAGCAACATTAGATCGGTTATATGGTTATCCACTAGTCTACAAAGCTTGCATATAGCACTGTAATCATCTCGAATTTTTTTCCACTCTGATACATCTTGAATCTACAAGAGAATATTATTCTACTATTTAATGTGTGTAATGACTTACGTCTTGTTCGATAGCTCTTTCTATTCCTTTATTAATTTGTTTAAATTTCTCCGCCAAAGATGTACTTATTAGTATTAATAGCAAATCCGTATAGTTCCATGTAAACGTACACATAAAATTTATAATCTAGAATGTTAAAAAGATATTAAGCACTATTTCAGAGAACACTAGTACAATTTTAAACAGATTCAAAATGGATGGTTTAAGTTAATTGTACATATCAACTTCATAATCCAGATAATGAGGTAACCTAACTTATTAGAATCACGTCGCTTGTTAGGGCAATTAAAAAGTGTCTTGGGTAATTAAAATGAGTCTTAAGAATTAAATGTAATATTAGCAATACATTTATACAAGCCAATTTAATTTAATGAAATTTAAGCACAACAAAATTGATTGTAGTAATTTGAACTAGAATCGCTTGCTAAAATCCTCTGTTCTTTACCGTAACGATATAATCATTAATTTAATGAGCAGATAGACACGAATATAGTAGATTACTATACAGAACTAATAATTAATAACTTATTATTACAGCTCCATAACCCTCTACTTTATAATTTTTGTGCTTACGTGAAATGTTATCCAAGGGTATTTAGGCTTAAGGAATTCACTTAGAGGCGCAAATACCCCGTGAAAACTTCAGGGTTGTGTAGGTTGTTCATGGAGAGAATCAGAGACGAAAAATACCCCACTACAGTAACTTTCCCTTATGCGCGAAGCACCATAAGTATAATCTTCGTGAAAAAAAATTCTACGTGTAGATTCAAGGAGTTTACACGTGTTCATCGCGACTAGAAAAGCTTTGACTTGGTGTGTGCGTATTTGTGTGTGTACATGTGTGTACATGTGTGTACATGTGTGTGCGCTTGTGTGCAAGCCAATGAGTGTGTAAGTGTATGTGTGTGTGTGTGTGTGTGTGTGTGTGTGTGTGTGTGTGTGTGTGTGTGTGTGTGTGTGTGTGTGTGTGGGTGCATGTGTGTGTGTGTGTTGTGTGTGGTGTGTGTGTGTGTGTGTGTGTGTGTGTGTGTGTGTGTGTGTGTGTGTGTGTGTGTGTGTGTGAGAGAGAGAGAGAGTGTGTAGTGTGTGTGTGTGTGAGTGTGTGTGTGTGTGTGTGTGTGTGTGTGTGTGTGTGTGTGTGTGTGTGTGTGTGTGTGTGTGTGTGTGTGTGTGTGTGTGTGTGTGTGTGTGTGTGTGTGTGTTTGTGTGTATGTGTGTGTGCGTACGGTGTAGACATGTTTGCGTGTGGTGCGTGTGATCCGTTTGTGTACGTTTGCTTTGCTACCACAACTAATGAATATCACAAAACAAAACAACTCAGCAATAACTCAGCTGTGCTGTGGGATGGTAGCATAAAGTGGTCCAGCCAACTCAGTCCGGGTGTGGGTAATACTTATTCTACTGTGATGTAAGAGACGGTAAATCTCAACAATATTTATTTCTAATTCCCACGAGTCGAATCAATTAATTTAAAACGTATAATGCTTGAAAAATTCAGTATAATTAATTAGTAATGCAAAAAAAGCATAGGAATAATGTTAGGGTTATAACCAAATTTAATTAAATTACAATACGTAATTGCTACTAACCTAAAATACCTAGTAATTAATCTGATACGAATACGCCGTACCGGTCTTGTTGCAGCGCTTGCGTCGCATCCTGTACCTACGATCTTGCAAAGCCATCGATCTTAGCGTTTCAACTAATTAACAGTAGGGGACCTGTGACAGTAAAGTAAATTTCCGCACAACAATGTAACGTCACAGTGAACAGTCGATTAGGGTATTTCTAACAAAATTTATATTAAAATATACTATTAAAAATCCCAATAACCATTGTAACTAATCACTGTATGCGTGTGTGTATGTGAGCGTGGGCATGTGCGCGTACGTGTGATTTTTTTATGTTGTTAATTTATCTTAGTGGAACGTTTGTGATATTGTATTTATTACAGTCAAGTTTTAATTATTTTAAATTCAAACAAGGATCAGATTTTAATTAAATTTTAATCTGAGGGTGTGATAGTACTATTGTAGGTACTGTAAAATGCGTCTGGATATGTGCAGTTTTTAGACTTCAGCATGTTCAAATAGACGTGGGGATTTTGTGTGCATAAGTGATGTTATCAAAGGATGCTTCTATCTTCTTGGGGAAGTCATCAATGGTTGGTTAAAATGGCAGTAGAATACTTCAACTGGCATCCATGTAAGTATTGTGTGAGTATATAATTGTCGCGTTTCGCAATAGTTCAATGCGACCTTTTAGGTGGTCAGCGTTGTCAAACTGTTGCTTATAGGAGTACGTAATGTAAGTTTGGAGGTGAAGGCCCAACCTACGTGCCTTTTCTTGAGCGTAAGTGAGATGTGATTTTCTTCTGGACAGTACGCCATTCTCTTCAAACTACTCATGTAAAAAAACTCCGAAATAATACAAACGATATAAATACATATATATATATATATATATATATATATATATATATATATATATATATATATATATATATATATATATATATATATATATATATATGTACTGTGTCGAAGATAAGGATTCTCACTATGGGGCTCTCGAAGAAAGTAATAGATACAACTCAGGTTAAATGGGAAGAAAGTTGTGTAATCAGGGGACCAATAAAATGACAAAAAAACCAATGGTGTGATTTTTTGTTTTTGAGATATTTGAAAAAATGTATCACATTTGATGGACCGATTTGAACCTTTTACGCACCATCATCACGAAATTTTTTAATACAAACCTGCAGAAGTTGATGCAGTAACTTTCCCGTATATTATTGCACACACTATAATAAAGTTTCTTAAGATTAGAAGTTAATATCAACAAACAAATTGACGGTAAAGGGAAAAACAGATTTGCAGTTTTCAGACTTCAGCATGTTCAAATAGACGTGGGGATTTAGTGTGCATAAGGGATGTTATCAAGGGATACTTCTATCTTCTTGGGAAAGTCATCAATGAGTTGGGTTAAAATGGCAGAAGAATATTTCAACTAGCATCCATGTAAGTATTGTGTGAGTATATAATTGTCGCGTTTCGCAATAGTTCAATGCGACCTTTTAGGTTGTCAGCGTTGTCAAACTATTGCTTATAGGAGTACGTAATGTAAGTTTGGAGGTGAAGGCCCAACCTACGTGCCTTTTACTTGAGCGTAAGTGAGATGTGAATTTCTTCTGGACGGTATGCCATTCTCTTCGTACTACTCATGTAAAAAAACTCCGAAATAATACAAACGATATAAATATATATATATATATATATATATATATATATATATATATGTATTGTGTCGAAGATAAGGATTCTCACCATGGGGATCTCGGAGAAAGTAATAGATATATCTCAGGTTAAATGGGAAGAAAGTTGCGTAATCAGGAGACCAATAAAATGACAAAAAAAATCAATGGTGTGATTTTTTGTTTTTGAGATATTTGAAAAAATGTATCACATTTGATGGTCTGATTTGAACCTTTTACGGACCATCATCCCGAAATATTGTAATACAAACCAGCAGAAAGTGATGTAGTAACTTTCCGTATATTACCACACACACTGTAATAAAGTTTCTTAAGATTAGAAGTTAATATCAACAAGCAAATTGACGGTAAAAGGAAAAACTACTAATTTCTTTTGTTTTTAGTGCAAATTAAAGTAAGAATTACTTAATTATAAGTCTTATAATAGTTCTCCATTATTTTCCAAACACAAATAACACCGGATTACAGTTGAATTTGAAACATTCCGAAGCATTTGAGGTGCAATACTTTCAAATGCTTCGAGAACTAGGTTCTGCAATTGTTTGTCATTTTCAATATTGCGTCGGTAAATATAATTTTTGACATATCCCTAGAGAAAAAGTGAAGAGGTGTTATTTCTGGGGATCTCGCTAGCCCTCTTGCTCTAGAATATGTTCCCACACATCTTTCTGGAAACCTTTCCGATAAATATTCCTGGATGACTCTAGAATTATGTGCTGGGGCACCGTCTTGTAAAGACCAATAATAATCTTCAATATCAGCTTGAGGTAAATCAGCTAAAGCTGCGCACTTTATATGGTCTAGGATTTTCTTTCGTCCGAAAGTGAGCATTTCTTCTGTTGAATATTCCATTATTGGTCACCTGAATTTCATCCAACGAAATGATTTTATGTGGAAATTGCTCATTATCCGCACATTGCCTGGTGTACCATTCACAGAGCTCCCTGCAGCTCGCTGAATTCTCTGACAAATTCTAAAATTAAATGGACGTATTATTTCTTTTTGTAAAATAAAATAAGTAGTAGAATGGGCCACTCTAATTCTTTGTTCAGTATGTCGTCTAAACATTTCTGGATTTACCGCAACAGCTAATAAAATATTATTTGCTTTTTTTCATTGCTAGGCTTTTTACGGGAATTTATAGGCTTTTTAAATTCACCATGTTCTCTTAATTTAACTGACAAGTTTCTAAATGTGGTTTTATAAGGCTACTGCCTCTCTGGATATTTGTTTAAATACATGCGTCCCGCTTCTTTGGACTTTCGATGACATAGTATGTAACACAATAGCATTTCATATGTTTCTACATTTGAAAATTAGGCCATACTTTTTTGATAATAACTACCACAAATTAACTAATTCAGAGTTAAATATTAGTACCAGCTCAATACAAAATTGTACAATTCAAAATTATGACAGATACTGAATTACTTCAAAGCCATCTATTTTTATTTTTTTCCAAAGCCGCCTGTTTTTATTTATTCATATCGTTATTATGATGCCGCGGATAGAACTGTAAGATATTATTTATCTTTGGAGATTCATGAAAAACTCTTTATCAGCTTGGAAAAGTAAAGATTTTTTTTGGAAATTATACATACGTATTTTAGCAGTGTTTGGTAATAATCATTTAAATAGGTAACCTTTATGTCAATTTTACAAGCATATGTTAAGTTGCATAATTAACAATATTTTATTTTAGCACTTGTTCTTATGTTATAAAGTATTACTCAAAGGAAAGTTAACTAAATAAACTTATTTGAGAATGCAGGTCTGTATCCAGAAATTCGGGATGATTGTCTATAAAAGATTCAAAATGCGATCAGACCATCAAATTCGATACATTGCTGAATTTGTAATAAGAAAACCTTTCAAAATCAGTTTTCAAAATATCAGGAGCGTATTAAAAAAATAAGTTGATGATGACTATAAAAATAGGAAACTTCCGATTGAAAAATTGACTATGCCATGTTAAAGCCCGTAACAAGCTGCCGTAAAAAAGTGTTTCTATTTGTGCTCTAGCATTTATAAGAAAAAAATTAATTTGAAAAATTCTAATTTTTGAAATATCTCAAAACTAACAAATCACACAATCGATCCTTTTGTATCACTTTATTGGTCCCCTAATTATACAACTTTTTTCCCATTTACCCGGAGTTGTAACTATTACCTTTTCTGTGATCCGCATAGTGAGAACCCTTATCTTGGACAGTGTATATACAGGGTGGGGCACCATATACGCCACGGAGTTTCTATGGGAGTCTATTGGAATTAAAACGGCCAGTAGGCCGTTTTAATAATAACTTTTTTTACGCAAGCCTCTACAATGGATAGTTTCCCAGATACAGTACCTCGCATTCTTAGTTGGCCACCCTGTACATATGAATAGTCTAACAACCCAAAACCTAATTTCTGACTGACTGCTTTGCTAAATATTCGTTTGCCACAATCCTTTTTTATTATTAATGTATATTCTTTAATTTTTTGCATGGAATTCAATATTTAATAGCACTAATGTTTTAAATACAATATAATTACACAGTTGCATTTATATAATTATTTCTTTCTCTATGCGTTTCAATGCAACATGTATCGTTACCAAGAAAAAATAGGCAAGTAAAATAACAAACAAGTAGTCATGGTAACAAATCATTAAGGTATAACAGCAAACTTGATATAAATTATATTAAAAATTTCTGTTAAAGGTGAGTCTATAACATCCACCACTATACAAAATTTTTATGTCAAATTATTATGTCAAATTTGACTGCACTAATTGTTATTGTTATGTTATTGAGTTGGCCATTGCTGTATTTGAATTTTTGAATTTATAAACAATTTTATTGACGGTCACTACGCTTAATCTTGCAAGTATGGGTAACCCGTTTAATGGTCATGGTACCCTTATAACTGAACAGATCTTATGACGCCGTGGTTTTGCAAAGGTGATTCTGGAGTATATAGTTACGCATTAGTCATTTACATTCATGTATTAGTTAAAAAACGTAATATAACCTTGAGATATAATAGTAGAAACTCGTTTCGAAATTTTTTAGATTTACTGAGTTTTATAACACAAAAATACAGTACTTACAAAAAATATCAGACCCTTCCATAAAGAATAAGATATATAAGAAAAAGCATAACCAAAAATGCTGATTAGTACATCTTGCACTGTCCAACAGTTTGGCAGTAATGAAATTACCGTGAGAACATAAAAAGAATGTTCAACTGAAAAATATTTGTTGTTCACTTGAATTTCTCAATAGAGTACTTACCGAACGCTGCACACAAGACAATTGCGGTTATTAAGTTTAAACGTCCACATAATTTTTGTAAATTTTTGTACTTATCAAATGTTATATCAATTTTAAACCAAGTTTGCATTAATGTTGGCCAGCATTGGCACACACGTAACATAAAAATGCTACATACGAAAGAATGCAAAAAATATAACATTGTGACTGAAAAACAATTTTTCATTTAAATTTATTTATTTACATTTTTAAATACTTTCGTACCAAAACATCCAAATATTAACTTTGGAGCAAAATTAAGTGTATAATAAATATAAAACGTAAATAACATTATGAGACCAACAAGAAATATAAAATGGTACAAAGTTTTCCAAGAAAGTCGTTCAAATCGAAGAAATTGAATGTCTGAGTATGTAATACCATTAACTGGAAATAAAGAAAAACATTGGCCGATGCACAAACTTAAACAAAAACAGTCGTGAGTTGAATAATTAGTTTTTGGCCAAATGGTTAAACTCTTTAGAATTTTTTTTGTAAAGCGGTTTCTCATTGTTCACACTATTGTTCAAATAATTTAGTAAAACAACAAATCAATGTGCGTAAATACAATTTACAAATTCATAAGTTAAAAGCTTTTTATCATTTTTCATTGAATGAATAAACAACTATGCTGACTTCCATAAAAATTGCAAGACCTAGAATTTATTGAACGATTTTATTAAAATTTTCGTCAACGATGTCTTTCATTAGAACAAACAAACGATTAAAATTTGAAAACAAAAGAACAAAAACTAAAAATCTTTTTTTTTAAATGCGTTGCTCCGCCACGATTAGTAATTCACTCATTTAGACGGCGTGACATGCTATCAATCAAGTGATCTATAGCTGCCTGTGGTATATCAACCAATCTTCTTGAATCCGTAGCCAGAGATCATGTAAGTTATCTGGAGGGTGTGGTAAATTACCCAGTCGCCTACCGATCTCATCCCATACATGTTCAATTCGTAACAAATCAGGCGACCGAGTAAGCCATGGAAGCGCGGAAATGTTAGCTTCTTCCAAAAAACGTGTTTTAGCCCTTGCGGGCGTGCATTATCCTGTTGGAAAATGGGATTTTCCAGCCCCTGAAGATATGGAAGCGCAACGGGTTCTAGCACATTGGCAATATAACCAACGACGTTTAAGTTGCCATCAATGAAGACCAAGGGTGATCTGCTGCCGTAACATATTGCACCCCATATCATCACTCCTTGTGTGAGGGCTGTGTTGCGTTCCACATGAAATGTTGAATTTTTCGTTCTCCACGCATCCGTCTGACCCTCCTACGACCATCGTGGGCCCACTAGCAAAATCGGGACTCGTCACTAAATACAATTCGATGTCATTCTTGCGCCCAATTCGATTTTTTGTTGCTCCATTCTAACCTGCGTAGACGGTGATGTGGTGTAAGAGGATCTCTGTCCCTTGTGGCCATAAGTCTTAAGCGACATTCTTCCGTCTGTAGTCCTGCGGGGACATCCAGATCCAGGGCGACGTTGTTGCACCCCTTCCTCGGACCATTTGGACCAACATCTCAATACCGTTCTAACATTTCGATTTACACGACGAGCAATTTCTCTTGGCGAAAGTCCGGCCTCTCTATGCCAATAATACGGCCACGTTCAAAATCAGTTAATTGGGAAAAATGTTAAAAAGCTACTAGCTAGATTTTATTCAAATTTTAATCGTTTGTTTGTTCTAATGAAAGACATCGTTGACGCAAATTTCAATACAATCGTTCAACAAATTCTAGGTGTTGCAATTTTTATGGAAGTCAGTATATTTACGTTTTCGGTTTTCATTGAGGGCTGCTACCCTGAATTATATTTTGTGTTATACTTTTATTGTTACATTAGTTAAAGTGTAAATACTGAAAACATTAAATTATTTTGACAAAACATCATAATGAAAAACATTATAACAGATTATATTACGAAATTAATCAATTTTGCAAGTGTTCAATATATATATATATATATATATATATATATATATATATATATATATATATATATAGGTGTACACAAACTCTTTTCACAAAAGAAAACTGCAGATTCTAGATCTGATTTTATATCGATTTAACGTAAATTATCTTAATACAAAAACACTTCCTAAGAGAGCTGGAGCTCTTGGAAGATGGCGCCCTAACATCGGTTTAATTCAAATATCTTCAAAATGGTTTCCCTTTAAATGATAGCGTTCTGTACACTTTTTTCGTTTGGGCGGGGCATTGGATGTTGGTATTCATAAGTTCTTTGTTTTTCAAAATTTCAATTTTTTCATTAAAGAATGATACTCTTGTCTAAAGTAGCTACGACGCATCGTTTTCGAAATAAATCGATTTGAACTTTTCATGTGTTAATCATACTTTTATAAAAATTAACTAACGAATTCATTTACAATTATGAAAGATGGCTATGGAAAATAAACAAAATAACAATTGCATGAACGTCAAACTGCTCTCTTGTTATAAATTAATTTTGCTTTAGATAGGAAGAAACTCGGGTAAAAAATAATCGTTTTTAATACAAAAAAATGCTGCTGACGCAATTAATAATAAAAAATTCAAAATGACAAATGGAACACAAAAGTGAATCTACAAAAGATGCTCCACATAACGACCATCTGTTTCTATGCACAAATTTATTCGTTTATACAAAGATTGCCGAATTTTTGCAAAAATTTCCTATTGTTCCTAAATTCGTCGCAGGCATAATGAATTCTTCTCCAAAGCTGATCGGGTGTTTCTATTGATTGGGAATAAACCATTGATTTTAGATATCACCAAACACAAAAATCGCAAGGATTTAAATCTGGAGACCTTGCTGGCCAAGCAACCGATCCATCGCTCTTGGTAATTGTTATCTAAAAAGTACGAACACTTCTGCTATAGTGATCCGGACAACCATCATGTAAAAACCGCAAGTTCCGCCGAACATTCTGATTAATATCATCTAATAAATTATTTTTATTTTTTATAAAGTATTTTGTAGAAAGTTGAGATATTCTTCGCCGTTTAAACGATTAGGCAATTCTACAGGTCCAAGCAAATTATTACCAAAAACACCTGTCCATACATTAATGTTAAACATTTCCTGATGTTTACTTTCCCTTATCGCATGAGGGTTTTCATCAACATAGGAGGAATAGTGTGCATTGTTCTTATAAAAAATTCCATCTTTTGTAAAAGCGGCTTCATCATAAAACAAAATATTAGAAAGAAAATCTTGGTGTTGATTCTCTTTATTTAGAATCCAATTGGAAATATCAACACGAGCAGGAAAATTACCTGCTTGCAAGGCCTGGACTTTTTTGAAATGAAAAGCCTTCCTTATGTAGAATGTTCCACACAGAAGATTTTGACACATTGCGTTACAAGCCAACCTTCTTACGCTTATTTCGGGATTGTACTCAATTTCCATTGAAATATGATCCTGATATTCTTCCATTACATCAGCATGTCTTTCCGTTTGATCATTTTTAGGAATTACTGATCCTGTTTCCCTAATTCTTTGATGAATAAAATTTAGGAGCAGGATGTCTTACCTGGAAATTTATCTGCATATCTATGTGCTGCTGTCCGAGCGTTGCATTACATTTCGCCGTACACTAAATGCATATCGGCATATTCTTCGTTACTAAACGAAACCATTCTAACAATATTCAACTTTTTGCATTTACGGTAATGTAACTAAACAATAAAGAATCTTTCACTTAAAACTTATTTGACACTTTAACCTCAACTAGTATCTGTAATACTAATTATTTTGACGTTCACGCAATTGTCATTTTGTTTATTTTCCATATCCATCCTTCATAATTGTAAATGAATTCGTTAGTTAATTTTTATAAATGTATGATTAACACATGAAAAGTTCAAATCGATTTATTTCGAAATCGGTGCGTGGTAGCGACTTCAGACAAGAGTATCATCACTTATAATAAATAATAAGAGTATCATTCTTTTATGAAAAAATCGAAATTTCTTAAATTTTATGTTAAAATTGCGAAATTTTGAAAAACAAAAAACAATGCCCCGCCCAAACGAGCCGCTTATGGGAACAACTAGAACGTTATATTCACGCCATACGATTGGGCATATTCCACTAAATAAATCTACAGAACGCCATCATTTAAAGGGAAACCATTTTGAAGATATTTGAATTAAACCGCTGTTAAGGTGCCATCTTCCAAGAGTTACAGCTCTCTTAGGAAGTATTTTTGTATTAAGGTAATTTACGTTCAATCGACATAAAATCAGCTCTAGAATCTGCAGTTTTCTTTTGTGAAAAGAGCTTGTAGACACCTTGTATACACATAGTATGTGTCCACACGAAATTCGGCGATATATTTCGCAAGGAGTATATGATAGAGTTATAAAATGCTTAAATCAAATTGGCGGTCATGTGGAACATTTGTAATGATTCATTTTATCTTTTTTATCACTTTTCTTCTAGTTATGTTCAAATAATTGTTTTATGTTTTTCATTTGTTATTATGCTCTCAATTTTGTTATCTTCTTGTTTTATTCATTGTTTTAATAAAATAAAATTTGTGTAGTTTGAATTAAGTTCATTTTATTTTTGAAAAACATTTCAGTTTCTGTCAAAAATCACATTAAAGTAGAAAATATTAATTAACAAGAAAATTGTCGATGATAGGTATTGGTAATGTTATAGCCAAACGATGCATAACTAATGCTGCATCTATTTATCCAATAATATACAATGTGTCATATTTGAATTAACAAAGTTTTTCAACTTTGAAAATTGTTTAATAGTTCATCAAATTTTGAACACCATGTATGCAATAAATCAATTGTCAATGAGTATTTCAAACGTATAGTTCTTATGCTTCTGTCTACTCCAGAAGTACTTTCCAACAGTCAAAAATAAGTAAGACAAGCAGTGTTGAAAATAGGGTTACATCTTTCAAAATTTTTGAAAAAATCAAGATATCTAGGAAACAGTTGAAAAAAGGTATAGGAAACCCTTATAAGACTTATCCTAAAATTTTGTCAAGAATCCAAAAATAAAATAATATACAGGTTATTCCATTTAAAATAAGGAAGTTAGTGGCGACTTCCGGTATAACCGGAAGTAACATGACCTTGAAAATATTTTAGAATGAAAGAGAATCTTAAATAACCCTTAAGTCCAAAAATTCAGATTTCTAAATTTTTCTAATCACATAAACTTCTAACGAACGCCTACCGTGGAAAACCCTGTATATATATATATATATATATATATATATATATATATATATATATATATATATATATAAGTTCTAGTTCCTGGACGGTATCACTTGATATTTCGAAGGCTGCTGACAGAGCATGGCATTATGGACATGTGCGTAAGCTTCTTTCTTTGCTCCATTCTGGTCGCAAGTACCAAACATTTATTGAAAAAGCTTATAATCAATACTACAGTCTTTCAGGTATCACTTTTCGTTTTAAATTAACCATTTGCCTAATTCTAATTCCAACCCAAAACTATAGTTTTTCGGAAGATAACATATTAACTTCTTTCTTTAGGTTCTAGGTGTCGATGAACGCAGACGTCTTTCCATAACAACGTATTTGTTTTAAAAATACTTAATTATTGTTTAATTATTTAAAGTATACAAATCAATTAAGTTATATTGTTCATTTTATTGTATAAACGAATACTCATAATGGAGTAAACACGTCAAACTTTTCCATAGAATTTTTACCCTCCAATTTACATGTACATATGTAGGTATATAAGGTTATGCAATGGATTTTTTCACTACCGCTAATTTGAATTTATAGCTGATGTTACGAGTGTGTGTGTGTGTGTGTGTGTGTGTGTGTGTGTGTGTGTGTGTGTGTGTGTGTGTGTGTGTGTGTGTGTGTGTGTGTGTGTGTGTGTGTGTGTGTGTGTGTTGTGTGTGTGTGTGTGTGTGTGTGTGTGAGTGTGTGTGTGCGTGTGTGTGTGTGTGTGTGTGTGTGTGTGTGTGTGTGTGTTGTGTGTCTGTGTGTGTGTGTGTGTGTGTGCGTGTGCGTGTCGTGTGCGTGTGCGTGTCGTGTGCGTGTGTCGTGTCGTGTGCGTGTCGTGTCGTGTGCGTGTGCGTGTGCGTGTGCGTGTGGTGTGCTGTCGTGGCGTGCGTCGTGCGCGTGCTGGTGTGCGCGTGGCGTGCGTCGTGCGTGCGTGTGCGTGTGCTGTGCGTGTCGTGTGCGTGTGCGTGTGCGTGTGCGTGTGCGTGTGCGTGTGCGTGTGCGTGTGCGAGTGCGTGTGCGTGTGCGTGTACGTGTGCCTGTGCATGTATGTGTGTATGTGCGTGTGTGTGTGTGTGTGTGTGTGTGTGAGTGCGCGAGTGTGTGCATGATCTTGCGCGTATGCGTGTACGTCAGCGTGTGTGTGTGCATGTGCGTGTGCATGTGCGTGTGGGTGTAAAACGTATTTGTTTCAAAAATACATAATCACTATTTAATTTATTATTATTACTGAATTACTTAAAACCCATAAATTGTGTACACTAGAACCAGGTCGGCATGATGTCTGTCTGTGTGTGTGTGTGTGTGTGAGTGTGTGTGTGTGTGTGTGTGTGTGTGCGTGTTGGCGTGTCTGCGTGTACGTGTGCGGTGCGTGTGCGTGTGGTGCGTGTGTGCGTGTGCGTGTGCGTGTGCTAAACGTGTGCGTGGCGTGCGCGTGTTCGTGTCTGCGTCGTGCGCGTGTATGTGCGTGCGTGTTCGTGTACGTGTCGTGTGCGTGTCGTGTCGTGTGCGTGTCGTGTGCGTGTGCGTGTGCGTGTGTGTGCGTGTCGTACGTACGTGTACTACGTGTACGTACGTACGTGTACGTGTACGTCGTACGCGTACTTGTACGTGTACGTGTACGTGTACTGTGTACGTGTACGTGTACGTGTACGTACGTACGTGTAGTGACGTGACGTACGTGTACGTGTACGTGTACGTGTACGTGTGCGTGTACGTGTGCTGTGACGTACGTGTACGTGTCTGTACGTGTACGTGACGGTGCGTACGGTACGTACGTAGTACGTGTACGCGTATTACGTGACGTGTAGACGTACGTGCACGTGTACTGTGTACGACTGTACGTGTACGTACGGACGTGTACGTGTACGACGACGTACGTGTACTGACGTACGTACGTGTACGTGTGGACGTGTACGTGTACGTACGTGACGTGTAGTGCGTGTACGTGCACGTGTACGTACGTGGACGTGTACGTGACGTGCACGACGTACGTACGTGTACGGTAGACGTGCTGTACGTGTACGTGTACGTGTGACGTGACGTACGTGTACGTGTACGCCTGTGATGTACGTGCACGTGTACGATTACGTGACGTGACGTGTGACGTGACTGTCAGTGTACGTGTACGGTACGTACGCGTGTACGTTGCGCTGTACGTAGATGCACGTCACGTGACGGTACGTGTACGTGACGTACGCGTAGCGTGGTACGTGTCGTACGTGTCGTCGTGATGACGGTACGTAGTGTGACGTGTACGTAGTGCGTCGGACGTGACGTGTACGTGTACGTATTACGTCGTGACGTCGTACGTGTACGCGTACGTGCACGTGTCGTACGGTAGGTACGTGTACGTGACGTACGGTACGTAGGCGTACGTGCACGTGTACGTGACGGTACGTGCACGTACGTGTACGTGTACGTGCGTGTACGGTACAGGTCGTGACGTGTACGTGACGTGACGTGACGTGTACGTGACGTGTAGCGCACGTGACGCAGTGTACGTGACGTACGTGACGTGTACGTGTAGTCGCACGTGACGTGTACGTGTACGCGCGTACGTGTACACTTAGGTACGTGCACGTGACGTGTACGCGTACGTGTGACGTTTAGCACGTCGTGCACGTGCGTACGTGTACTGCGTAGTACGTGTACGTGCACGTGTACGTTACGTGCGTGACGTGTACGGTACTGTACTGTACGTAGTGTAGTGACGGTACGTGTACGTGTACGTGTACGCATGACGTGTACTGTACGTGACGTGACGTGTGCGTACGTGTACGTTACGTGTACGTGTACGTGTACGTGACGTGTGCGTGTGACGTACGGTACGTGTACGTTGCGTGTACGTGTACGTGTACGTGTACGTGTACGTGTACGTGTACGTGTCGTCGTACGTATGCGTGTACGTGTCGTGTACGTTCGTGACGTGCACGTGTACGTGACGGCGTGTGTACTACATTACGTAGTACGCGTATCGTACGACGGTACGTGAGTGCTGTGCGTGACGTGACGTGACGTGCCGTGTACGCGTACGTGTGCGTGCACTGTGCGGTCAGTACGTACGCACGTACGTGTACGTGTAGTGCGGACGCGTACGTGACGTACGTGTACGTGTGACTGACGTGATCGCGTGACGTCGTGACGTGTACTTACGTGTACGTGGACGTGTACGTGCGTATAGTGCGTGTACGTGTACGTGTCGTGATGTACGTGTACGTGTACGTGTACGTGTCGTGTACGTACGTGATACGTGTATGACGTGTACGTTACGTGTACGTGTACGTGGCACGTGTACTGTGTGTAGTGTACGTGTCTGTACGTGTACGTGACGTTACTGTGCACGTGTCGTGTACGTGTACGTGTGGCACGTGCGTGTACGTGACGTAGCTACGTGTGCGTAGTGCGACGTGTTTACGTGTACGTGACGTGTACGTGTATGACGTGACGTGACGTGACGTGTACGTGTACGTGTACGTGCACGTGTACGTGCGTACGTACGTGCGTGTGACGTGTACGTGTACGCGTACGTGTACGTACGTGTACGTGTACGTGACGGACGTGTACGTGTACGTGACGTGTACTGTTCATGTACGTGTACGGTACGTGTACGTGTACTGTCTTGTACGTGTACGTGTACGTGTACGTATACGTGTACGTGACGTGTACGTGTACGTAGTACGTGTCGTCGTACGTGTACGTGTCGTGACGTTACGTGTACGTGTACGTACGTCGTACGTACGTGTACGTGTACGTGTACGTGACGTGACGCGTACGTGTACGTACGTGTGCGGTACGTGTACGTGACGTGTACGTGTACGTGCACGTGTACGTGTACGTGTACTGTACGTGTACGTAGTGTATCTGTGACGTACATGTTCGTACGTGTACGTGTCGGCGTAGTCGTGTGCGGCACGTGTCTACGTGCTACGTGACGTGTACGTGTACGTGTACGTGTACGTGACGTGTACGTACGTGTACGTAGTCGTGACGTGTACGTGTGACGTGTACGTCGTACGTGTTGTACGTGACGTGTACGTAGCTGCACGTGTACGTGTACGTAGCACGTGTACGTACGTGCACGTGTACGTGTACGTATGCTATACGTGCGTGCGTGACGTGTACGTGTACGTGTGACGGTACGTGACGTGACGTCGTACGTGTACGTGACGTGTACGTGTACGTGACTGTACGTGTACGTGTACGATGTACGTGTTACGTGTACGTGTACGTACGTGCACGTGCTTGCGGTACGTGTACGTCTGCGACGTGACGTGACGTGTCGTGTGACGTGTACGTGCGACGTGCCGTGTACGTGTACGTGTGACGTGTACGTGTAGCGTACGTGTACGTGCGTACGTGACGTATGACGCGTACGTGTACGTACGTGCACGTGTACGTGTACGGTACGTGCACGTGACGGTACGTGCACGTCGTACGTACGTACGTGTCGTCGTACGTTGCAGTGTACGTGTACGACGCACGTGCTACGTGTCGTGTACGTCGTAGCGTACGTGACGTCGTCGTACGTGTACGTGTGACGGTACGTACGTACGGTACGTTACGTGCACGTGTACGTGACGTCGTACGTGTACGGACGTGACGTGACGTGACGTTACGTACGTCGTACGTGACGTACGTGTACGTACGTGTACGGTACGGTACGTGTACGTGACGTAGCGTACGTGACGTACGTACGTGCGGACGCGTACGTGTGCACGTGTATGTTACGTACGTGTCTGACGTACGTGACGTGACGTGTACGTGACTGCATGTACGTTACGTGCGTACGTGCACGTGACGTGACGTGTACGTGCACGTGTACGACGTCGTCGTACGTGACGGTCGTACGTGTAGGTACGACGTGTACGTGACGTACGTGACGTCGTACGACTGACGACGGTACGTATGTACTGCACGTGCACGTGTGCACGTGTCGTACGCGCACGTACGTGCTAGTGCGTGTACGTGGTCACGTGCACGTGTCTGCGTCGTACGTGTACGTCTACGTGACCGTAGTGACGTGACGTGTACGCGTGTACGTCGTGACGTGTCGACGTGTACGTCGACGTCGTGCGTGTACGTGACGTGACGTGCGTGCTGACGTACGTGTCGTACGTGTACCGCGTACGTGATGTGTGTGCGTACGGTACTGTCTGTCGCGTGTGCACGTGTCGTCGTGCACGGCGTAGTGATGCTGTACGTGACGTGTGCGTATGCTACGTGTCGTACGTGACGGGTACTGTACGTGCGCGTGACGGACGTGACGTGACGACGTGTACGTGTACGTACGTGTCGTGTGCAGGTGACGTGTACGTGTACTGACGTGTACGTCGCGACGTGTACGTGACGTGTCGACGTGGCGTGACGTACGTGTGCGTACGTACGGACGTGACGTGACGTCGTCGTGCGTGCTGCGTACGTTCTGTACGTGTACGTGTACTGACGTACGTGTCGTGTGCGTGTGACGGTACGTGTACGTACGTGCGTCGCGACGTGACGTACGTAGGTACGTACGTGTACGTGTGCGTACGTGTACGTGTACGTGTACGTGTCACGTGTACGTGTACGTGTGCGACGTGACGTGTACGTGTACGTGTACGTCGTACGCTGTACGTGACGTGTACGTGTACGTACGTGTACGCGTACGTAGTACGTACGTGTACGTCGTGACGTGTACGTGACGTGACGTGACGTGCGTGCACGTGTACGTGTACGTGTACGCGTACGTGACGTGTACGTGTGCACTGTACGTGCACGTGTACGTGTACGTGTACGTGTGTACGTGTACGTACGTGCACGTGTACGTGTACGTGTACGTACGTACGTGTACGTGTACGTCGTACGTGCTACGTGTACGTGTACGTACGGTACGTGCACGTGTACGCGTACGTGCAGCGTACGTGTACGTACGTGTACGTACGTGCACGTGTACGTGTGACGTGCACGCGTATGCGTCACGTGCGTACGCACGTGTACGTGTACGTGTACGTGCACGTGACTGCACGTGTACGTGTACGTGTACGTGTACGTGTACGTGTACGTGTACGGTACGTGTACTGTACGTGTACGTGGTACGTGACGTGTACGTGTACGTGTACGTGTACGTGTACGTTACGTATGTACGTGTACGTGTACGTGCTACGTGTTGTACGTGACGCGTACGTGACGTGTACGTGTAGCGCGTACGTACGCGTGTACGCGTACGTGGTACGTGTACGTGTGTACGTGTACGTGTACGTGAGTACGTGTGCGTGTACGTGTGCGTGTACGTGTACGTGTACGTGTACGTGTACGTGTACGTGTACGTGTACGTGTACGTGTACGTTTACGTGTACGTGTACATGAACGTGTACGTGTAGATGTACGTGTACGTGTACGTGTACGTGTACGTGTATGTGTGTGTAACACTTAACAAAACTATGTGAATGCTAGTGCATTACAGGACTTTCTTACAATATACTAAAAAGGTATGAGGTATTTTTATATCTTTGAAATATTCAGCTGTTTTGTAAGTATTTAATAAAAACCAAGACTGGCCCTAATAAACCCCCCTCCCCGAAACGTCAAGATATCATGGCCGATCATGACGAAACTTGGCCAAAAGTTGTAAAATAATAAGTCGATTTAGCGATAATGAAAAAAAAATCTCGCTTATCTTTCAAGATAACTATGAACTGGTTCATATCATTTTAAAACAAATTTCGCTCCCTTTTAAATAAAGTAAGGATATGCGTATGTTATACCAGCAATACGAGGAATGTTTTCAATTTCCGGAAAAACTGGATGTAGTGTTTTTATCAGAATAATGTCGTTTCATTAGCGCAAATGAACCAAAATCCCAAGTTTGTAACCAAATTAGTTAGAAAGTTATAGCAATACCAATATTAAAACTTAAAAATTTATATCTGGAATACTAGTAGCTTCAGAAGAAGCAGGATAGTTGCATTCATAAGAGTAGCTGAGTGCCTAGAAAATTTAAAAAACGAAAGAAATGCTTGGAGAGAATTTTGAATAATTGCTTAAGTTTGACCCTTAAATGTAGGCAAATTTATACCATAATTTATTACGTAAAGAAATCTCTTTAAAGAACATTTATTTAACTACGCATATCTATTTACAATTCTGTTATATCTTGAACGGTATCGGAAATATATATTTCTACAAAAAGAATGTATATGTGACTGTAACTGCGGCTATATTCAATTTTGACAGTTTTAAAAAATTGCAAAAAATTGCATTTCATGTGAGTTATTGACGACCTGAATTTTAATCTTCTATGTTAAAATTTGAAAAATTGCCCCCAAAATAACACCCTTATTTTCACGCCCCTGTATACCTATTTCGTGTAAAGCTTGTTTTGTCGACATAATTGTCTCGTTGGCCTTCATTCCAAATTTCATCAAAATCGCCCATATAGTTTCGGCGAGCCAGTGACGCAGACATTCTGAAAAACTTTCTAAAAATTTTTTTTCGTGTTCAGGGAGTGGTTGAACGTCAAAATAACGCAACTTATTTCTTTCGATTTTTTTGGACCGCAATACTTTCTTGTTTAGCAAGGAATTAAAAATGTTTCTTAGAATGCTATATCAGGTGATTCATGAAGAAACGTAAAATATTTTAAGGACATGTCCAAGAGGTCAAAATAAGCAAAATAACTTCATATGTTCTAGTCCGATTTTTGTTTGTGTCACAGATATTTTGAATAATTGTAATTTAAAAACTAATAAAATATTTATTACAAAACTAAAAAAAGAAAACAAATAAAAATTTAATCAAGTAAAATTTGATAACCTTGTCCCAAATGGCAATTTGAACCACATAGTAAGCAAGTGTTTCAAAAACTGACACTTGTGCTAATTATAAGATTGTCAAAATGCCTCATAAATTTAGTCATAAAGAATATGCAGATATGATGTTTGCTTTAGGGTTTCTGGAATGGTAATACTGTTCGTGCAGTAGAGGAGTATCGACGTCGTTTTCCGTTTCAAACTGTTTTTAGACGTGTCGGTGAAACTGGGATGTCTCTGAAAGACAGCACTGGCTCGGTTTGGGACTTGAAGGAGATATTCTTGATTTGCAGGCTTTTCATGTGCAATAAGTACAAAATCTTCCAGAAGGCGATTTTCCTTTCAGAATATTATTTTGTCAATGGATTGGTGAAAACAGAGATTGCTTAAATGCATTTTATTTACGGAAGAAGCTCAGTTTATTCGAGATAGAACTAACAATTGCCACAATAATTATCGATGGTCGTAGGAACAAAACCATGCTACGAAAGAACACAAGTTTCAACGTCGGTTTAGTATTAACGTACGGTACGGCATTCTAAATGATGAATTGGTCAGTCCTTCGTATTGATCAGGCGCCTTACTGGGAATGGTTATTTACATTTTTAGATCATTTAAAGGAAATATTGGACGAAGTTCCTTTGAATATTTGACCACGTGTTATCTTCCAACATAATGGAGCGCCTTCTCATTCTTCAAATAATGTTAAAAATTTTGTGAATACTTATTTCGGCGATGGCTGGATTGGCAGAGGCGGCACCATTGGCCACCGAGATCACAGGTCCTCGCTCCTATAGATTTTTATCTATGAGGATGGATGAAGTCGTTTTGGCTACGAAAGTGGACACATGGGATGTGTTACTAGATCGCATTCTTAATGCTGCAGCGTCCATTAGAGCGAATCATAGTGTACTGAAGTGGTAGTTGATGCTTTCGAAGATTTGTTATGAATTAATGCTGTTTTTGTCATATTATTTGTTTTATTTTTTTAGTTTATTATTATTTCTTCAGTTTTTAAAGTACAATTAATCAGAGTATCTCTGAAACAAACAAAAATCGGACTAGAACATATCAGGTTATATTGTTTATTTTGGCCACCTGGGCATGCCCTTAAAATATTTCCATTTCCTTCTGAATCACCTTGTATAAGTTATGTAACTTGTTACTCATATATATATATATATATATATATATATATATATATATATATATATATATATATATATATATATATATATATATATAGTTGAGGAATGCAAGCACATGTTCCTGTCATGTATAAAATTAAAATGTTTTAATTAATTTTAAATGTAACTCCAGCTTCTGTTAATCATCAATTAACAATGACAGTTTAATGGTAAATAATCACAAAAATGTAAATGTATCTATGAAGTATAACCAGCTAGTTTTTAAAGAATAACTTAGATGTAAGTAACGTAAGCAACTTGACTTGTTTTAACATTGTTTTATTGTAGAAGCCTTGATAAAGGAACAAAATAAAAAGATTCCGAAATATTGGCAAATATCAAAGAGTTTTAAACGTATTAAGACCCTAGTTAGCCGCAAGCCTGATAACACTAAGCAATTAGTTAATAAAAAATTTTTTCCTTATATATATATATATATATATATATATATATATATATATGTATATAACTTTTGTTACAACTAGATAACACTAATTCTGACTAATATAACATCAATGTAGGAGAGATATGGTCAAGTTACTTTACTTTGGAAGCCATTATACGTATGTTTGGTTATGTAACAATTGTTATATAACTTTTCAGTTTCAGATTATGTAACAGTGGGTGATTGTTATGTAATAATGGGTGATTGCTGCAACTATACTCACGAAACATATTAAACCTTTCCATAAAGAATACGGTACAATTTTAAAAATATAAGCAAAAATATGAATAAATAAATCTCTAGTTGTCCACTCTTCTGGTAGAAATGATATGATACACAATAAATGTTCAACTAAAATTTATAGTTTTAATTACCTTTTCATGATTATTTAATTACTCACCAAATGCCCCCAGCAAAATTGTTGTGGATATAATTATTAACCGGCAATGTAGTTTATTTAAGGATCCATATTTATTGCATTTTTTATCTATGTGAAACCAACATTGCATCAATTTTGGCCACGATCGACATATGCATATAAGAAGTATGCACGATAAAAAAGAATTGAGATAATAAAATAATGTAACTAGAAAACAAAAAAATTAATTTAAGTTATTAACATTTTATACGTTTTACCAAAAAATTCAAATCTTATTTTGAGTACAATATATGTTATGTAACAAACGTAAAATGTAATTAATATTAGTACACCTGTAAGAAAGGCAAAAGTATATAATATCTTCCAGGTACACCATTTAAACCGAAGATAATGTACATCTGAAATAGTAACACCGTTAACTGGAAATAAGGAAAAACATTGTCCAATAAATAGGCTATAACAAAAACACTCGTGCGTAGAAATGGTTGTTTTTTTGTAAATTTTTACTATGTTTTTTAATTTTTTGAAATCATACATTTTTATTGTTTTTGCATGGAATTTATGTTTTGTGCCAGGAAGAAAAATCTTACGGTATTATATAATTTAAGTTATTTACGGATATTACTACTTTTTTATTAAAGTAAAAGCTTTCAATCATTTTTCAACAACAAACATACTTAAAATAGGGAATAATTTATTAATGGCGCTTATATATTATTTCAATGTGGGTACTTTTTTTTTAATATTTATTGACAGAAAAATAAAATATAACATATATTTTCTTTCTATTTATCTTCGTCCTCAATTTAAATCACGATTCTCACTAAACCAATACAATAATGCGTATGATTACAGAATACGCAAAACATAATAAATTTTATCGTACCGTGATAAAGAAAAGTATTAACAAATGCATGCATGTTGTATATGTTATACATACTACACGAAAGTAGAAGTTACTAATCAACGGATTGGTTTAGTTTTATTCACAATCAATGAATAATCTACTTTCAACAGTTTTGAAAATGAGCAATATTTAGCTATGCAATTTGCATCTTTTAGTAGGTCCATACAAAATGTTTTTTTAAGTTTATTTTTTAGCTTAAGATCCATTTTTGGTTTGTACATTTAATACTGCATTGTTCTAGCTGCGCAAATTCCCAAGCGCACCCTGCTCAAGAACAAGTTGGAATGTAATATATTTTAAAGCTGTTCAGTGGGTAAGCACAATCGAATATTAAAAAAGATATAGTCTAGTTATTTCAATATTTTAATATTCGTAGAAAAAGTATAGTACATTGTAAATATAGTTTTGGTTTGTATATCAGCAATAGATTGGAGTTTTAAATGAAGATTTGGTTTATACGTTGACATTGGTAGGTAACGAAATCCCTTTTACTATTTTAGTTGAAGGTTGATTAGTTCGTTTGTAAATAATGGTTGTTCGTATTTTTGTTCTTCAATTTCTTCTTCTTCTTGTTCTTCTTCTTCAGCCGTTTTCCATCCTACGGATGTAGTCCTTTTTCATATCACACCACTTTGTTCGATCTTGTGCTCTCTGATACCAGTTAAGTCCAGCGTGTCTTTTAAGATCGTCGTACCATCGTTGCGGGGTCTTCCTACTCTGCGTCTGTCCCCAGGGTCGCTATCTGGCAGTTTTACCGCACCAGTTCTCACTACGGCGTGCAACTTGGTCTGCCCATTGCCACTTTAAGGAGCATATCCGCTGCGTTGTGTCATTAACCTAGGTTCTTTATCTTAACCATGTGTTCGTTTTGTGGTCTCTAATTGATACGTTTAAAATTTTCTTTCAATTGCTCTTTGGTGTATTTGCATTTTGTTTAGTGTTCCTTTTGTTAGTACCCAGATTTCGCAACCGTATGTTGTGACTGGGAGGATACATTTGTTGTAAATCTTTGCTTTTAATTTTGTTGGTAGATTCATATTCTTAACGTAGCATACCTTCCCGTATGCCGCCCAACTTAATCTCAATCGTCTCTTGATTTATGTGTGTTGTCCTTCCTTAGTGAGCGTTTGTCCAAGATATATGTAAGAATCTACTATCTCAATTAACTGTCCTTCGATATCTAGCGCCTTATGATGTGTTTGTTGGTTGCCCATGATTTTGGTTTTTGTTGTATTCATCTCTAGTCCAACTTTTTGTGTTTCGGTTTTCAGTTCTTGTAACATTTTCTTGATTTCGTTTTCATCCTGTGCAAATATTACTACGACGTCGGCACATCGTAGGTTTGGAAGCTGTTCATCTTGTATCTTTACACATTGGTTATCCCACTGTAAGATCTTAAATACGTCTTCAAGCATTAGAGTAAATAATTTCGATGATATTATATCGCTTTGTTTGGCACCTCTTTGTATATTGATTTTATTTGTTGTTTCGTGAAGTCTAACTGCCTTTGTTGCGTTGTTGGATATGTTTGTCGGTAAGTCAATATATCGTTGGTCAATTCTGGCCCTTCTTAGTGCACGGATTATCCCCCAGTGTTCCACTGTGCTTTTTTAAAGTCTCGAAAGGCTATCCAAAGGCTTACATTGTATTCTGAGCTTTTTTCCATTAACTGACTAATTGTGTGTAGGTGTTCTGTTGTGTTGAATTCTTTTCTGAATCCAGCTTGTTCCTTGGGCTGGTACATTTCAAACTTCCTTTCTAATCTGTTCATGATGATTTTTATAAATAGATCTTATACTTGGGACAATTAATAGGCTTATTAGTCGATAATTTTCAAGTTCTGCGGGGTCTCCCTTTTTATATATGAGAATTGCTATTGAGTTCTCCCACTCTGCTGGTATTGTTCCTTCAGTTAAGCATTTGTTAAAAAGTTTTTCAGTTCGAATTTTGTTCTTTCGTCGCTTTCTTTTAATACTTCCGGTAATTATGTTGTCTTCTCCACCTGTTCTTCCATTTTTCATCTGCTTGAGTTCTTGTTTTATCTCTTCAGTTTCTATTTGCGATGTGTAGTTGATGTTCTTAATGGGTTACTTCGGTCTCCGGTTTCTTGTGTTCTTGGTGGTCCTGGAATTGCGGCTTTATATAGTTCGACGTAGAATTGCTCTACGACTTTTAGTATTTGGTTTCTGTCGGTTATCAGATTTCCCTGTTTGTCTTTGATCTTGTAAATAGTTTTTTTGTGTTCGGTGTTCCTTCTGAAGATTTTTAGTCCTTCATTGTTTTCGATTAGCTCTTCTACTTGTTGTGTATGATACTGTAATATGTCGTTTTTAGCTTATTTTCGTGCTGTATTTTGTTTACCTCTGCATATCCTGTTGCTGCTCTTTATAAAATTTCTTCTTTTCTCTAGTAAGTATTTCGTTTTCGATATTATTTTATCGTGCTTCCTGTTTCTGCTTTTTGCGACATTTTCTGTGGTTTCTCTTACTATTTGTGTAATTCTATTATTCATTTCGCTGAGATTTGCGTTACTGTTTTCTGGTTGCTTTGATAAATTTTCCTTTAGTTGTTTCTTGTATTTATCTTTGTTTTATTTGAGTAGTAACCGATCCATGTGTGTTTTCTTATTGGATTTCTTCGCTCGTTCCCATTTAACGTTTATCTTCACTTTACTTCTTACCATTCGATGGTCGTTCCCTGTAGAAAATGAGTTCAAGAAGTTGACATCTTGGATTATGTTCTTTTGTGTTGTTAATATAAAATCAATGTCATGCTTTACTGGTGCGTTAGGGCTAATTCAAGTCTATCTTCTGATTTTCTTTTTCTTAAAGAACGAGTTCATTAGGTAAAGTTTCAGAATTTCCCGCAAAGTCTATCAGTTTGTCTCCTCTGGCAGTCCTTGTTCCCATCCCATATCTTCCTATGTACTGTCCTGATTTTTTAATGTTCTCTCATATTTTTGCATTGCTATTATTGTGTATGTTGTTATATTTTCTTTCAGGCTTCTGGTTAGATCTTCATAAAATGTGTCTACATCTTCCTCTTCATGTGTGCTGGGGGCGTATATTTGAATGAACTTTAATGTTGTGTTACCTATTTTTAGCTTTATGTATATTGCTCGATGTGAAACATACTTTAGGGTTGTCAGAAACGGTTTCCATTTCCTATTTATTAGGATACCAACACCCCCATGTTTTTCTCTTCGACACCTTTGTAGAATAGGACATGATCTGTTTGCAGTGTTACGCAGTACTCTCCCTTCTTCCTGGTTTCCGCTATTCCTACGATATTTCATTAGATTTTTTTGAACACGTATTCTAGTTCCGCTATTCATTCATTAATTCCGATGGACCATGCATTATATGTTACGGTTATAGTTGGCAGCCTGATCGTGTCCCGGTATTCTTAGCACCCTCTGCTTGAGCACTTGTCTGGCCGCTAGCTTGGTCAGGGCCACTCAAGTCGCTGGAGACTAGGGGCCGTTGCTTTTGGTGTATTGTCATGTGAAAGGTTTTTGGCATTTCCTCCCACCCTGGCCAGGCGGGTTGGGAGGAAGTGTTAAGGATGTGTAAGGGATTGGTGGTATGAGTGTTCGGATGTGGGGTAGGGACGTAATTCTCTTCCGGAAAAGTGAAGTGAAAGAGAATGAAGCTCGCATGAACAGGGACATACCCGCTGATTTTTGTTAAATTTCGTTAATTATAGTATTTTTGTTACACTGCGTTATTGCAAAATTACACGTCGTATTAAAATTTTTATTTTGTGTTGAAATGTAGTGCAGAAAAGCATATATTGCAGGTCTAAAAACGTTTTGGCGACAATTGTTCGGTAAATTTTTGGTCTTTAAACAAGTAATGCAGCTTCTAGATACGAGACTTTAGGGTTCAGTGTCGGACATCATCAACGTAGGGGATATCGGTTTCATTGACACTACGCAGGTTGTTTTTATGATGCAATCTTCCCGCTCGGCCTACGAAATTCCAGTTCGTTTATGGCGCGTGTTGAAATCTAAGAAAAAATCTATGATTATTGGGCTGAGGTAAAAATCCAATGTCGCGAAAATTGAAAGATTCGCATATCTCAGTCCTAGTTTAGATATAGTAGTGTTAAGTCTAGTTACCCTGGTCGGTAAAAGCACGAAGCGTGTTAGCGTTTAAGTGGGGAATGTTGTTACCACAATCCGTGTTCAACCAGCACGTGATTAGTATATAGTTAAGTGTCGTTTGTCCGGAAGGACATTATTAAGCGTTTTTACAAGACAGGTTGGGTGTTAGAATTTAGTGCCTTCCCTTATTTTACTTAGTATCTTAGAGTACAAGATCGCTGCGTAAATAAATTTTACGCGATTATATTAACCAAGTGGCACAACAAAAAAATTGTCACCTTGATTTAAATAACTTTCGAAAATGTTACGGAATTCCCTTTGCGAAGCGTTCGATTGGGACGACGATTACAGACACCACAGATGCCGCATCAGTTCGGTCGCCGTCTAGCCAGATGGATGGCCATCGTCACATTCCTACCGTAGGTAGCATAAATAAAAGGGGATAGTTCAGGAAGGTCACTGATGTTTGTTTAGGAATTTAAGGTAAACGCTGTCGTTCATTCATTTAGTTGTGCTGTTGATCGTACGAATAAAAAGTGTTTTTTATTATTGTATGTATCGAACGGATGAATATGTATTGTTTATTAAGCGTATTTGAACAATTCAGTTTATAAAACATATCCATCCGCGGTTTAATTGAATTATCTTGTACATTGATTATTTGAACCTGTTCACACTATATTTGAAAAGTTGTGTTACTAAATTTGTCGAGGGTCTAAACCTTCGTTTTGGATATAATTACAATTAAGTTACTTTATATTACTTGGGGGTTAATGATATTGCAAGAGCACCCCGCGTTTCATGATAGGATCCTACGAAATCTATAACATTATTGTGTCTATTTCTTAGTGTAGCATGGTGTTATCACAACGAACATATGTGTCTATTTATTTGCAATATATGCATCGGTTAATGAACTGGAAGTATTTTAATTTGATGTGTAAAAATATGACCCCATTTCGTTATCTGCCGGATAATTTGCATTAGTAGGAAATTTAGAAGGATGTGATATTTGTGATAATCAAATATCGACTGATTTTAATTATCTTATTTAATTGCGAAAATGGTTGAATTACACCATTTTTATAGTAACAAAGAGCGAACATTTTCCACTATTCTATTTGACAGTAACGTAACAATTTAGGTTTAATAAGTAACGTAACGCAACTGTAAAATACAGTAGATAATTGTTAGATTAGTAGCTGTCTTTGTAGCATGTAACCATTTAGCAAATACGTGTAAACATTATTCTGTAGCCTTCCAGGTATTAGCGCATCAACTGCAGATCCCTAGATCTACCTGTAATTACGATAAAAGGCGAACAAGTTATTTGGGTATTTAGACGAGCTGCGAACCTTCTTAATTATGCACTTCAACCCCGATTGTGTTAATTTCAAATACCCTGGCGTGTATGCGGTTTAGGACAACCCCTATCGTGACCTATCTTAAATTACGCAAAAAAAGGTTAATAATACACCCTCCCTCGACCACTGAACTCCGGAATCCCTGCACTACTGCCAATTTTGACCCTAACAACATTTGCATTTTTGTCCTATCTCACATGATCTGTTTTCTCCTTTTTCAAGTTTCCTCCATCATTCCGCTCCCCTTCCCTTTACCTCTAGGATTTCCCCTATATTGAATCCTCCTTAACTCCCTACACTCTTTTATCATACGTCTCAGATTTTCCATCCCTACTCCGCATAATCTGGAATTCCTTTCTTCCTCTTTTCTGCAATACTTGTTTTCCCAACTCTTTATTACCGCATCTGAACGTCGCTATAATTTTTTTCTTTCCTTATTCCTTTCTCCTTTCAAATATTCTGGGGTCCCTTCCCCTTTAATCTTTCTATAATTTACATTTTCTTTCTTTTATTTTTGAAAATCTTTCTTACTTTTGTACGTCCCTGTCTCTTCTGTCCTCTCTTACCCTCACTCCCTCTTCCCTTAATCTCTCTACTTCTTCCTTGACGTTCCCGTTTCTTTTATAATATTCTTCTCTACTACTTTGTGCGCTTTTCACTCTCCCTTCCTTTATCTCTTTCCAATGTGCCTGTAGTATTTTACATTCCGTTCTTTTATAATATTCTTCTCTACTACTTTGTGCGCTTTTCACTCTCACTTCCTTTATCTCTTTCCAATATGCCTGTAGTATTTTACATTCCGTTATTTTACATCATTCCTTCCTCATACTTTATTGTCCTGCTTTCCGCCTCTACCATTATTTTTTCTTCTTGCACTTCCTCTCTTATGATATACCCCGGTATTTCTTTACCAAGTCCCAAACCCATTTTTAATATTTCTTTTGTAGCCCTTCCAACTCTTTCTGCTCCTTTCAGCCCCACACTTCTGCTCCATAGAAGACCACACTTTTTATTAATTTATCAAATAACAGCTCCTTTTCCTTCAGTCCATTTCAAACAATCTTTCTCCACGCCTGACCTATTAATTTATTTCCTTTTCTCACTATTTCCTTTATGTGTTCCCCATCCTCACTCCGCTGTCTCATCTTTGATACCAGGTATGTGAATTCCTTCCCCTACTGCACTTCCTCCTCACTCTATTTCCACTTCTTCCTTTTCCTACCCCCCTCCGTTTCTGAATATCATTATTTTTGTTTCCTTTGTGTTTATTTCCAGTTGCTTTCTTCTCATGTATCTTCCCAACGTCTTCATCATCCCCTTCATTTGTGTTTCCTCCTTAGCCGCCAACACCATATCGTCTGCGTACGCCAGCGACCACACCTTCAATTTCCCTACCGCCAACGCTCCTACCTGCTGCCCCTTTAATGTTTCCTCTAGATCCCCCGTGTATACCGAGAGCAGATTTGGGCTCAATCGACGTCCCTGTCTCAGACCCTTCGTTGTGACAAATTCCTGCTCATCTGGCCGTTCACTCTCACCCTACTCCTCGTTTCGTTATAGATTTTTTCCATCCTTCCTATCAGTCTTTTCACTTCTTTTCTGTCCTCTTCTTTGTATACAGGACATATTATTCCTCTCCATCTTCCCGAGAAGCTTTCCATATTTTGTTAAATAATACCATCGTTCTTTTTACTACCTTTTCCCCTCCGTATACCCACTCCTCTCCTTGTATCCCGCCTTCTTCCTCTGCTTGAACTCTTTTCACTTCCTGTATTGCCTCTCTTATGTTCTCTTCTTCTACTTCTTCTCCTTCTTCACTTCTCATTTTTGTCTCTGTTCCACTCCAGTATATTGAATTTCTTCCATTCCTTTATTTGTGCCCCTCTTCTTCTTCTCTTCATTTTTTTTTAATATTTCCATACTTCTTGTTTTTATTTCCTTAATCTACTCTTTTTTGTTTTCCTCCTTTTTTCTCTCGCATGTTTTCCTGTACTTTCTTATTGCTTGCTTATATTCTTCTTTTTCTGCCTTTCTTTATTCCATTATCTTAGCGTTCTTCTTGCTTTCATTTTGGCCTCCTTGCATTTTCTATCGCACCACTTCTTCCATCTCGTTTTCTCCCCTTCCACCTTTTAAATTTTACATTTTCCGTTACTTCCTCCATCTTCTCTCTCATTGCTTGCACACTTCCAGCGGTATTTTCCCTCTTTGTGTAACACTTTGCCCTTTGACGGTCTTTTCCCCGTCCCTTTCTTTTCTTGAATTCTCCAATCTTCCCCTATCCTTTTGTTATTATCATGCCCGTCATTGTTTCTATTTTTATTTTTCCCCACTCTACATTCTTTTTTACAATTCCTCTTCTCTGTTGCGCTTTCTCTTTTTCTTCTTTTTTCAACCATTTTCTTCTTATTTCCGTTAATATTCCCCCTTTGTTCTCTTTTTTCAGTTATCTCTTTCCGCGTGCTACACCACCCATGAGAATTCCCCTGACATCTCCCTTTTCAACCTCTCCCACTCTTGTTCCTCCATCCATGTCTCTTGTAATACCACTTCGTCCTGTTCCTTAATGAATACCCAACATTATTGGTCTTTGTTTCTTACATTCCAGAACAGTACCTTTAGCTCTTGCATCTCTTCGTGCACTACTTTCCTACTTTCATTTAGTTCGCTTTCTTATTCTTTTCCTTTCCCATTACTCATTTTTCCGTTTCTTTGCCATTTGGTCACCCATCTTTCCCCTCTCTCCCCGCCTCATCTTTTAGTGTTTTGCCACTCCTCTTCTCTCCCCTTTGTCTGCTTAACTTCCTCGGTCTCATTATATATATATATATATATATATATATATATACAACTATCTCCATTTTTATGTATCCTACCCATACCTTTTTCTCTCCGCTCTTCTTTCCGCCGCCCTGTTCAGTATTATTTTCTTGTCCTTGCCAATTATTCTTCCCTTTCTGCTTCTTCTTCCTCCCTCTCTCTCTTATTCATTCTTCACTTATTCACACTTACTGTTCCGCCTCCGTAGGTCCTTAGTACTGTTCTTAAACTTTACTTAGCTTAACTTTTTTTTTCCTTGACCTCTTTTTATTTTATTTTTTGTTTTTTTGTGGCAATTTTCATATTAAAGAGCTCAGATCAATATTTTATGTCTTAATTACAGTAATTAATACAGTTACTTAAACACGTCACTTTCGAACATCTCCTGAATTATTATTACCTCAAATGTTTGTTCACAAGCACCCGAACACCTATGAAATAAATCAACGTTTGTAGTTAATGTAAATTGGGTATTTTGTTTACGTTTTGGAATAAAATAACAAAGGTGTTAATGACAGAAAGTAAAAGTCAACGGTGTGATATGATACCGGCATATCACGAATATAAATAATATAATTTTTTTATTGTCTCTAAATTATTGTACAATCTGTCTGTGAATGCAGACAATAAATACATCTGCGTGTTTTGCAGATGATTAGGGTGTGTTATCATCTTGTTTACCTGTTTGGCACTGATAGTTGTGATTTCTTGCCTTACGGTGGGGATGTCAAGGTCTGTATGTATAATTTCGTTGCAAACATACCAAGGTGCATTTACTATACCTCGTAGGACTTTATTCTGGAATAATTGGATGATTTCAAAATTTGACGTACTAGCAGTGCCCCAGAGTGGGATTCCATATTTCCAGATTGGTTATATAATAGTTATATAGTAATAATTTGTTGTCAATGGTTAATACGAAGTTTATACCCAGGAGCATTTGGTTGAGTTTCTTGTCTAATAGTTTTTCTTTGGTAAAGATGTGTGTACACCACGTCAGTCTTCTGTCTAAGTGAAGATCGAGATATTTTGTGTTATTCGTGTGCGGCATGAGAGTTCCATTTAACGTTACACCTGGACAGTTTTCACGCTTCAATGTAAATGTTATGTGCGTTGATTTAGTTTCATTGGTTTTAATCCTCCAACGGTGAAGTTATTCTTCGAGGTGAGATAGATATGTTTGTAGGTTTTGAGAAGCAATCATGGGATCTTAGTGCCACGCCAATATGGTTGTATCATCCCTATAGGTTGCAATGATTGAGGAGTTTCAGGTACATCTGCAGAGTAGAGGGAATATAGTATTGGACTATTGAATCAAGAAGACTTCATTGCAGTACTGCAGATAGGGCAGGGAGGAGGTTAGATTGAGCTTCTTGGTATTTAATTTAAAAGGTTCTATTTGTAAGGTAAGATCTTAACAGGGCATATACTAGATGAGGGAAACTACGTTTAAGTTTGTAAAGTAATCCGATTAACCATACTTTCCCGAATGCTTGACTTATGTGTATGTATACGGCTCAAAAATATTATTTAGCTTCGAATACGCAGTTGATTTGATGGAATAATCGGTGAATATGTTCTAGAGTGCCACGTTGCTTCCGAAAACCAAACTGATGATTTGGAATGAGCTGCTCTTCATCAATGTGTGGTGTTATTCGCTTTAGGATAATTTTCTCTAAAACCTTTGAGAGAGTTGGAAGAAGGCTGACAGGCCTTGTGATGCGTTTTTGCCAGGTTTTGAAATCGTCACAATTTCTGCGACTTTCCATTCAAGTCGTAGTGCTGCATTGTAGATATATGTCAGTAGTTTATATCCTTTTTCGGATAGTTCCCTCAGTACTTTACGTATGATAATGTCAAATCCAGCTGTCTTTTTGGTATTTAATCCACGTATGCTTCTGCTTCCATTGATTTTTTGTATGGGTAAGGACATCTGATAAGGGATATTCAAAAATAGCAGTTTCTATTGTTGGTAACTGAGATGGATTAGATTGATAAACCTTGGTTTATCAGTCCCTGCCCAGGTATTATCTTGTTTCCTTATTGGTAGAATTTGTAGTTGTGGATGTTTGAGTTTTCTCGTGGCTATCCAAACGGAATAATCCGTGGCTTCAATCGGGGTTAGTCATTCAAGGTAGTTTTGTTTTCTTCATTTCTACCCTTGACCAGTAACTTTTTAAGTTCTTTTGCAAGCTTTTTATATTTTTGCTTATCAGGTGGAGCCTTTGTAAGTTGCCATTTCTTCCGTGCTTTCCTCTTTTCAACCAGTCTTCCTTTTAGTAATATGGGACATTCCTCTATTATACAAGGCTCATCAGCATCTGTTGTAGATTGCCATGCAGTATGTTGTATGGCTTTAGTGAGATTTTCAATCGAGTTCTTTAAGTCTAGAATAGTTTTGAGAGGAATTTCAAGATTAGTAAATGATCTAAACTTTTTCAAAAAGGGTTCCAATCCGCCTGTCGGCTGTATAGTGGCAGTTTTTTTGGTTTGCCAAGTACGGCGTTTAATGTAGAATCTATTATTGGTGTATGGTCAGAGTTAAGTTCGAGGCGTGATTCAGTTAAGAATTTTTTGGGTCATACCTTTTACAACGCAAAACTCCAGTAAATCTGGCAGTCTGTTACGATCCGAGGGCCAATATGTGGGTTGTTTTGGTGTTTGATAGCTACAATTATTTTTTTGAATGGAAAGTAAAAGCTGTCTGTCTTAGTTGAGGTGGTTCTTGAACTCCAAGTTGTATGTTTTGCGTTTTAGTCATCTACAACCAAGAATCTGGTTGCCAACGTTTTAAAGAATGTGGTAAAGTTTGCTGGATTATTATTATGCCGAGGGGGATTATTACCTTATTGTAGTTATTACGTTATTGTCGATAAAGTAATTTCTTCTGTAGCATCCTCTATGCATACACTAGTGGCTTGTATGTTGGAAAATTTTGTATTCCGCTCGTTCATGATGTTTAATTGTGCACTTCGTAATTACTGTTGTGCCCCCATGTCCTGTATTGTCAGGGTGATTTGTATTACACACGCTATAATTTAGAATTTTAAAAAGACTCCTATTGGTAAAATAGGTTTCTCAAATTAAAAAGTATGTCTATGTTTGCATTTTGGATAAATAGTTTAATTTCTGGTGCATGCTCACACAAGCCATTTACATTCCATATCGCAATTTTTAGTAATGGGGCTATTACTTATTAATAAGCTCAGACAGGAGGTTTACGAGTGCACTCATTTGATCCATTAAAGTTTTCATCATTTGGCGAAGTTCTAGTATGTCATTTGAGGGTTGAGCTGTAGCAATATGTGTTGGTTGACTATTGTGGTTTTCCGGTAGTTTAGGTTATATTCTTGTTGCTTATGCGTACGTTAGAACTGTACATCCTCGGTAGTTTAACGTTTATATTTCTAGTGCATTCAGCTGTTAGATCTTCTGCGGTACATTTTACGCATTTTGGGTTGTTTCTGAACACATTCTTGGTATACCCATATTTTTGGCAGCGTTTACACTGTGGTATTACGCGTTTGGTGTGTGGAGCCTCGAATTGATCTTTTTATTTAGAAGTAGGTCGATCTTCAGGATATCGTTACTGTTATCATTTGGTTTTAGATCTCTAAATAAGATCGGTAGTGGAATTTTATTGTTACGTTTTACATTCCATATGTCTTTACATGATGACCTCTCTACAGCAGGCATTTTCAGACGTTTCTGTTGTCGGATAATTGTTTGTAAGAACTGCTCTAAGACTTCTTTCAGTTTTCAGTATGAAACTCAGTGTTTTTTTTTTCTATTAATACCTTTACAGTCGTTGTGAGTGTCATACTTTCAGTAAGTTCCACCTTAACTTGTTCAATGTGTAGTGCTTTGATTACAAATTTGTGTTTAGCAATATTGTGTAGTAGATTAATAGGTGGTTTTATTTGTTTCACTGATATGAAGATAGCGGCGGCTTTGGTTCGGCGCTTTTATGACCTTCTTCTTCTCTTTCGATCATGTTATTTTCTTCAGAAAGAACTGTATATCTCTGAGTCCTAACCAGTAGACCTATTTATTTGGTGCATTAGTTTCTTGCTCGTCCATATTTCTGCCGCGTTTTCTACTATAGGGGATCTGCTCCCATTGATTTGTTGTAACTTGATTCTGATAAGTAGGATGAGGATTATAAGAGAGGTGGATTAGATACAGGTAATGGATTACTGCTTTGTGATTGACTACTATACATGTTTGCGTTTTGTTGTATTGGAATTCGTTGCGAAAAAGATGAGTTAATTGGCATTCCCTGTGTATGGGCCAACAGCAGCAGACATTAGAGATTTTACTGATTTGTTAATAAACTATTACAATATAACCGTTCAAGATGAAAACGATGAAATGGATGAGGTGAATGTATCTGAAATCCAAGATGATGGTGATAATTCACAGAAGAAGAAGAGCGATGAGGTAGAGGAGAAGGATGCATCTCAAAACCATGATGATGATGATAGTGACGAATCATAGTCGAAAAGGAGGAAGACCGATAAAAATGTAATTAAATAAACGATGTATTGTTTTAAAAAAAATATATTTTCAAACGCTTTTATTCAATTTTTTTATTAATAATCTTGTTTCCCGAATGGACATTCGGACCTGTTTTTAAATCTAAAACCCTTTTTTGACAGAGGTATTTTTGATAAGACAGATCTTGTATGTAAAATAATAATTTGTTTTCTAGAATGTAAACATCGAAAATTGACAATGAGCGTCGCTTTGTTCACCTTTTTAATATCAAAAAATGATCCTATTTTTTCTTTTAAAAATATCTACTAAACTTAGCACATGTTTAAATCGTATATTAGCCATACGAGTTATAACATTTTGATGATAACGCTAATAAACTTTTAATTATTATTCGTTTTATTATTTTTAAAGTAATTTTGTGTGTATGTATGTATACTGTTGAAGGTTGATTTTACTTTACGCTCTCAAGGTGAAATTTGTATGTATGTGTATAGAATATAAAATACTGTTGAAGGTTGACTACACGATCAAGGTGAAAACCATTCTAAAGTGTGTGCAAATAAAATTCAAATAGGTAGACAGGGTCACACTAACGATGCTACAGTTAATGGCGAAAGGGCAGTTAGAGGAAATTACAATAAGAGTGAGGGAGGTAATTAGGTTTTTTCTGTTCGGGTCTAATTTCAAGTTTAGTTATATTTGTTATTGCATTGTATAAGTATTTAAGGTAGTTGAGAATCTTCAATACGACTTAGGACGTTCAGCTTCGTTTATAAATCTAGAGCCCTTTGTGTGAGAGGTATTTCCGTTAAGACAGCCCTTCCATGTAAAATAAAATAGTGGTCTGACCTCAAGTTTGGTTGTATTTGTTATTGTATAGGCATTTTACTAATTTAAATTTAAAACATGTTTTTATCATTGCATGCAAAAACCTGGCAATAGTGTTAAAGGCTAATTTGATGTCGTGTTTTTAAGACTGGTTTTTTGCACGCTGTAAGTTAAATCAGGATGTTATTATTTGAATTTAGGGCTGTCATTGCAAGATGTAAGTTAAATTAATTTGAAATTTTTGAATTGTGGTTGGTTTCAGCAAGCTGTAAGTTAAACCAGTCAGTATTTTTGAACTGTAAGTTGGTTTTCGCAAACTGTAAGCTATGATTTGATTGATTGGGTTGATTGATTGAGATTGAGCTGATTGTTTGATTTGACTTGATTAATTGATTAATTGATCGAGACGAGAGAGAGAAAGGGAGAGAGAGATGAGAGAGACGAGAGGGAGACGAGTAGGATCAACCTCTATTACAGAAAACATTCGATAGTTTAAAAATGCATCACTAAATGGCGACCCAAATTCAAATTTCAGGCAAAAATATATCACTAGGTGGAACCATCTTTATTACAGAAAATATTCATTAGTCCATACACGACTAGATGACGCTAATGCAAATTTCGCACCAAGAGGGCCACGACAGGAGGGCGCAGACCCTAACCCAAGTTCCTATAGCTGCCTTACAAGTTAGCATTAGGGCTCCCTTATTAGAATATTATTTACAACCATGCCGACCAAGGCAAGGGGGGGGGGCGAAGGCCCGAAAACAAGTTCCTATACCTGTCTTACAGGTTAGCATTAGGGCCCGCTTGTTAGAACACTATTTCCATCCATCCAGCCGCGACTAGGGGCGCAGGCCCGAGAACAAGCCCCTATATTTGTCTTACAAATTAGTATTAGGGCCCGCTTATTCAAATTCGAATTTCCCGCTGAACAGATTTGGTCCAGACCTTGATTAGCCCAAGGTCAACTCCAATGGCAGCCCAAAGGCCAAATTACGTCATAGTAAATTCCCAAGGTCCAATTTGAGGTCAGTCACGTGGGCGGCCTTGGAAATCCCAAGATCAAAGGACGTCATAAAAACGAAATGGCGGCAGAAGGTTCCCCTCTTCTACTCACAGATATATTTATTTTCATTAAAGGGCCCTTTCGCGTACTTATTACACAATTGTTAATCTTACACTAATCACTATACAAGAGGATCCAAATCAAGTGCGCACTATTGCTACCTTCTTTATTGTTAAAGCTACAACGTCGGTTAAATTAGCAAACTTGTATAATTTTTTCCGCTGATTACAATAGTGGAATTAAAAAAACAATTGAACACCGAATTTTTTAGGTTTTTAGACAAAATAACATTTTTTTAATGTATATTATTATTTGTTAAGAATCTCCATTTATATACCACCGACCACAAGTTTAGATGATTTTCAACTAATTTTTGATACTTTTGAACTTGTTTGTTATAATTATGATCATTTTCTCATTTTCCGCGACTGCGATATACCCCATTTCGTTTATACAGAAGTTAATGGTGCTAAATGGAATTTAATGGACAATTTGTTGAATGTACTTGATTTAAAACAGTACAATACTGTAGTAAACGAACGATTGTTAGATTTAGTTTTAAACAACATACATTGCGTTGTTAGTCATGATGATTGCACATTTGTAATTGAGGATTCATATCATCCTGCATTATTCATAACCCCGTGCTTGCATGTATCCATGACCAGAGTTCCAGTTAGCACTGATAAAAATATTATAATTTTAGGAAATGTTATGTTCTTGGTCTGCCCTTTCAGAGGTTGATTGGACCTTTTTGTACATTTGTTCTGACGTTAACTCTGCATGTACTAACTTTTACGCTTTACTATACAGCATACGGGATAGATTTGTTCCTATTCATCGTAACAGTAAACATAAATATCCAAAATGGTTTACGAATCTGATAATTAACCATGTTCGCTTAAAAGATATTAATTAATGAATTCAGAAATCCTATTAATTGAAGATCCTAGAAAATTTTGGTCATTTATTAGATCGATATAAGGTGCTACAAGGATACCCGGTTCAATTCAACACGAGGGGCGCTCTATTGCAACTCCTAATAAAATAGTGGATGCATTTAAGACACATTTCTATCAAGGATATGGTCCGTACTCAGATATGAGAGACCACACTTTCGAATTTTCCAGCGTTTCTAGTTAAAGATTGCCCCAATTCTTTTTTCTAACCATTGTTTATAATTTTTTATTTAGCACTGAAGACCCATTGCTGCCCAGATATATGGAAAATTGCCAAAAGCTGTCCGCTTTTGGATCAGGTGATCCATCTGATATATCAAACGATAGACCTATAAGCACTCTTTCATCTTTCTCTAAGGTGGTTGAAATACTACTGTTCAACTTTATAAATCAGTTAAAAATTATATTTCTGACTATCAACATGGCTTTGTGCAATGCAGGTCAACATTAACCAATCTCTCATATTTTTCTGAATATATGTCACATGTGTTATACAGTATAAAGTATGGAACCGCCTGGGTATCTCCTCAACGGTTTATTATTTTTAATTAAAATTGATCTAACACCTCTCGATTTTTTTCTGTGGGGTTCTTTGAAAAATAAAGCATACAAATTTATTTGAGTTAGAGTTACGCATAAGAAACTTATTGCTACAAATGGCGAACGAATTTTTGCAAAATTCTTTGCAAGAATTTGAAGACCGTTTAGGATATTGTCAGATAGCAGAAGGGCGTAATATTGAACATTTATTATAATTTCTATAATTCATGTTATTTTTTCTTAAAATTAATAAATTGTTAAGTTGCCGAGCTTTCAAGATTTGTTTTCATTAGAATAATCCAAGAACATCGATAATCGAAATAATTTTACAACACTTCTCGAAAGCATGTTGCCGGGCAATAAAAATATGAATGTAGAGGTTCATTGTATCTAAAATTAAACAAGGGATTCAAAAATGTAAAAATATGCAGGGTGTTCCATTTAAAATGACAAAGTTGATATTTATTTCCGGTGTAACCGGAAATGATAGAGTAAATCTGATTCCATTTTTGGATTCCTTGGATTTTTTTAGAAGGGGGGGCCTAATTTTAGTTAAAAATAATAAACCGTTGAGAAGATACTCAGGGGGTTCCATAGTTTATACTAACTCTGTATAATCACGGTCAGGCCTATGTTACCTACACTGATTTCTGCAAAGCGCTTGATACTATTGATCATAATCTACTGATTAATAAACTAAACAATTTCGGTTTTAGTGTATATTTAACACAGTATTTTCGTCTAATATATTGAAGTGCTCCCAGTATGTTTACTATAACTTCGGACCACTTTATTGCGATGTCAGGGGTACCTCAGGGGTCTAACCTAGGCCCACTTCTATTCGTCATATTTATCAATGATATTACTACTGCAATTTCATGTAAGTGCTTGTTATTTGCGGATGCCATGAAAACATTTTCTCAATGTTATCCCTACTCCTAAAACTAATCTACTATTAAAATCACCAGTGTTCATTATGTCTAACAATTTTAATACTTATTGTAAGTCTTTGGACGTTAATATATCATATTTGTTAGATTTATTACAAACTGTTTAATTATTTTGTTCACTTTTTGTTATTATATATTGTCACTGATTTTTTTTTCAGTTTTATCAGTTTATATTTTGTACTGTAGTGTTTAAGGGTTGTTATTTTTTATATATCTGCATAAATGATGATTTTAATTGTTTTCCTTTAGTAATAGTACGTAATCACTTTTGTTATTATCTTTTTTGTATTTATATTTTCTTTTTCACGCTACTCTTGTTTCTAGTTATCATAAAATTATTCTGCAATTGGACTGTAACAGTTTGTTGAATAAATAAACATCATTATTATTATTATTATTGCTATTATTATTAAGATGTTCAAAAATTCCACCTCGTTCCTGAAGATATTTGACAAAATTCTTCTAGAGCTGCATTTTTGAGAGCATCAACATTATTGTATTGTCTTAAATAAATGCGATTTTTCCGATAACTACATAAGAAAAAATCGAGTGGGGTTAAATCACGTGATCTTGGAGGCCATGAAATCGGTCTATTAGTTCCAATCGACCTGCAATTAAAAAGATTATTCAGAAGATGACTAGTTTCTCGATAGTTGTGAGCAGGTGCTCTATTCTGCTGAAATGACATTTTGTCTGCTTAAAATATCCATTTCATCTAAAAAACTGTGCAAAATCTCTTGAAGAATTTCACATATTCTGTGAATTGTACCATATGGCAAATTGGAATCTCTAACAATGTCCCTTATCGAATTATTGGTATAAGCTTCGAAATAACCAACATCGACGATTGGGTTGATCACGAAATGGTTATAACTGCTCGTAATATCATTTTGCTCTTAGCCAACATCTGTTATTCATCGAGTAAACTTCTAACATGTCAGATTTCTCGCTATGAGAAAAACCCATTTTCAAAACACACAAGGAACACTTTATCAGTTCTATTTCAACAGATAATCACACGTTTGATATCAATTAACGTCATGTGTTTCTGTAGCCTCCTAAATTAGTTTAGAATTAGTTTAGGCTTAGGTTTCTATAACCCCGTTATTTTTAATCCCAGCAAAAAGGTTATAATAACCATTTTTATTCCAAATTTAAAAAATAATATACATGGTGTTCTATTTTAAAAAATGTTCAATTGTCCTTGTAATTGTTCTATTGTAATCAACGCAAAAAAATTGTTGTAGCTTTAACAATAAATTAGTTACCAATGGTGCACACTTGATTTGGATCACCTTGTATACATTAAACTGCCTTATTGATTCACTAATAATTAAACACCATATTAAACAAAAATTCAGCGCATGACAAACACACGTCTGCACTTAACAAAATCGTAGCATACAAAGACTAATGTTCAAAAAATTCTGAATGTAAAGGGAATGCATATTGGAATTTATTTCATTATAAATAGGTTACTTATTTTAGAATATTGAATCTTTCACTTTTTTCAATACGTTACAATTTAGTATTTATGTAAAACAATTACATCACCCCTAACGAGACATTTAACCCTTAAATACTTACTGTTCTTAGCTTAATATGACTGCCTACGACAAAATAGACTATACTATCACTTTTAAGCAATAATTTGGGCTGGTTAACCTGAAATAATTTGTTTACGGTTTGTACATGTAAAATGGTGAAGTGAGCTTGTTTTTACTCTATCGATTGTTGGTATTTTGCCGTTTTCAGCAGTTACGCCCATAATGTCAAATGTGGCAGAAATGCAACAATATGAGTTTTTAGCACTTTGTAGTGCTTCTTGCATTTCTACAAAATTATACAGTACTGTACTACATAATATTCAGGGTGGGTGTCTACTGCGTGGACGGAGGAATGCTCCTTAATTATTGCATATATCAAAACCAATTTTGGTGTGGTAATACACGATCATTGGACCTACATTCTAAAAATATTTAGGTATATACAGGGTAATTGATAAAATATGCTAACCCAAACCTATGCTTTTTTTTAATGGAACATCCGGTATATTTTTGCATTTTTGTATTCACTGTTACACTTAGAATGAAAGTATAGAAATTTGTATCTGTATCACTAACCGTTCTGCAGATATCGTCACTTTAGTACCAAAAACTTTGCGATGCGAGCGTTGTCACCACGATTTTGTAAATCTGTTTATACCACCGACTATTAATAATAGTCTATTAACAAACAAATTGAGAAATTTTTCGAAAACGTGAAACTATACAGAATGATTAACTTATGCGAAATGTAATTTTTCGCAATTTTTTCAAATGCAACACCCTGTATATTTTTTTCACATTTCGATTCCTCATGAAAAGTTAATACTAATTGATAATAGGTTTCATAGCCATAACACGGGCCCTTCTTGAGATATTGACGCTTTATTTGAAAATATTGACATACAGAATAACAAATAAAACATAAACGAATAAAACGATAAATTCAAATTAAACGTTCAAAATGCTGACCACGCCTAGCTAAACACTTTTTAATTCGCTCGGTAAACGAAAGATTCATTCGCAACAACATTAGAGGCGAAATGTATTAAAACACAGCTCTAATTCTATTTTTCATATCTTCGCTTGTGGTGGGGATGTTGGTAAATTTTTTATTTAACGTAACCCCAAAGGAAGAAATCAAGGGGCGTAAGATCCGGTGATCTTGCTGGCCAGTTTTGCACACCACCTCGTCCTATCCACCTCATCGTATAATTCCTATCGAGATATTGCCTAACGTTGATTGCATAGGTGGAGGGACGACACCCAGTTGAAAACACGTCGTACGAATATTGTCTACCTCGATATTTTCCAAAAGCTCGGGTAAATAATTTTCCAAAAACTGTAAATATCTTTCTCCAGTAAGACACACATCAAAGAAAAAAGGACCAACCACATCAAAATTGATTATACCACCCCACACATTAACTGACCATCGATGCTGGTGATCAACAACTCTTAAGATGTGTGGATTAGTTTCTGAATAGTGATGATAGTTATGTGTATTAATATTGCCATTATTGTGAAAAGTTGCATCATCCGTAAATAGAATGTTATTAACAAAATTAGGTTCTTCATTGGCTTTAGTAGTTACCCATTGGCAGAAAGATTCACGATTTTGAAAATCTATTTCACTTAAAGCTTGACGTTGCTCGATATGATAAGGATCAAATTTTTTTTTTTAATAAATCTGCGAACTGTATTTCTATTTAGGTCTAGGTGTGTACTTAGCTCTCTGGTACTAATTTGCGAATTTTTTACAAGAGATGCCACAACTTGAAACTCATTTCTTCATTTGGGCTTGTTTTTACGCGCTTGGGATAACACACACTTCCAGAATTTATAAATCTCTCAGCTACATTTATAAACGATTCTTTCCGCGACTGTCTTCTCTCTGGGTATCGTTCACAGTACAAACGGGTAGCCGGCAAAGCATTGCTTTGAGGCGTAAATAAAGATCATATCGACCATTTCTTCTTTGTAAAAATTCATTTTGTACAAACATTGACAAAACGACAATTCAAAAACACACAAACTAATGGAGCAATGTTTTAATGATTATACAAACGTCAAAACAATAGATGCAATTGTTCATCTTTATTACGAGAAGCTAGCCTACCTGATTTGTTTTGTTGAATTCTATTGTCGTAGTAAATTTATATTTTAGAATATTTTTACGTAAAAGCCTAAATATCTCAAGATGGGTCCGTCGAAATGTGAAAAAATGTACAGGGTGTTGCATTTGAAAAAATTGAGAAAAATTACATTTCACGTAAGTTAATCATTCTGTATAGTTTTACATGTTTTCGAAAAATTCCCAGTTTGCTTGTTGGAAGACTATTATTAATAGTTGGTGGTGTACACAGATTTACAAAATCGTCATGACAACGCTCGCATCGTGGTTCCAAAGTTAACTCTATTTTGGTACTAAAGTGACGATATCTACAGAACGGCTATTGCTTTTATTCTAAATGTAACAGTGAATCCAAAAGTGCAAAAATATACAGGGTGTTCTATTTTAGAAAACACATGCTTGGGTTGGCATATTTTTGACAATCACCCTGTATATACCTAAATATTTTTAGAATGTAGGTCCAATGATCGTGTATTACGATACCAAAGTTGATTTTGATATCTCTAATAGTTAAGGAGCAATCCTCCGTCCACGCAGAAGACACCCACCCTGTGTATGTCCAAATTCGTAATGATGTTTCTCATTTTATGTAGTCATCACTAGCCAGAAACGTGAGAGGGCGTTGAATTACTTTGCACATATTATCTAAGTAAATTAAGTAAAGATCCAGATTTCTCAGATAACTATTCCTTACATGAACCTTCTAAAAGTAATGTTCCGAACTCCGATTTAGAAGTACTAGTTCATATCGAATTTCTTTTCTGAAAATTTATTCTAGAATATTGTTAATTACTCCAACCTACGTTAAATCTCAGCAACAATGAACTGAAATAATACGTTGTATTACTAATTTATTTGTCCATTGTTGATCTACCAAGTACTCGCCATCACTGGTAAAAATATTTAGGAATTGATCAAATAATAAATTGGACGACGGCAAATAGTTATGAAGAAATTAGACATTTTTTTCACTTCCATAATAACGAAAAACGTTTACCCAGGAATAATCTACATCATGTAAAACTACACAAGCTGAGGTCAGTTATAAAACACCTAACTGAACAATTAGTCTCTATATTGATGATATAACCTACCAAAGTGCGTAATTATATAAAACAGTTCCTACCTATAAAATCGCATAGATAACGTTTCAAATTATTTGTTTGTTATAGATCTGATTACCAAGAAAATTTATCATTCAAGATGTACTTCCGGTGACTCGATTTGAAAGGGTATACTAATGTTGTTCTTAGACTATGAAGAATTATACTAAAGATATGGATTGCACTCCGACAATTATTATACACTCTTGAGTATAATATGATAATAAAACCATACCTAAGTATTTAAATCTGAGTTACTGTACATAGCAACAGAAATTAAAATTTAAACTACCAACTGAGGAACACATGTAAAATAAGATCCCAGGGGACTGCTTTGAATTTCTAATTACCACATCCACATCCCATGTTTGGAGCGACAAGACTCTTTATAAAAGTTTGCTGGTATAGAACCTATGTCTACTATCAAAATGTGTAACAAAAAGTAAATCAATTAAGGAAGTGAATTGGAACTTTTTTATAGAAGAGTATAATCACTACACACAGATGTGTGTGTATCACGCGCATGCACGCACACGCACAAGCACACTCACATGCACTCACATACGTACATACAATAGAAAAATGCTATTGCTAAAGTACTTTCATGTTCCGCCCATTTTTTGCTCTTCTCGGGGTTGTGCAGCCTCGGATGAGCTTTGAGGGGTTCGTGCCTGTTAAACTTTTGATCATGAGTCCAAGATCAACAACAAATCTAATTTTTGTAAAATTTAATTTAGAGAAATATTTTTATATATAATATAATATATATATGACCTATGTCAACAAGATAACAATAGTAAACGTTATGCACTTCTGTATTTATATTATAAAACAATAAATAACTGAAGTAAAGTGTTTTCTTTTATTAATACTATATTCACATTTCTTGAACGTTCTAGAGCTAACTTTACTTTAATGTTTGCAAAACAATTTCATCTAATTTGTCTAGGTAGTGTAGCTAGGCCGATCCTGATCTACTTTTGATAATAATAATAATACACTTTCCCGCACTTTCATCTTACGCATTACCTGCGTGCACAGTCACATTACCTATGTTAAGGTTTTTAAAGGGCCCATGCTGCCTGCGTATATTCTTCAAGGTATGGGGACTCACATTCCCTTCGTCGAAGTCAACGGTTTTCAAGGGCACGCTTCCTGCATCAAAGTCTTCAAGACCAGGTTCAAGGTCATCAAGCAATTTTCGGAATTTGGCCGAGTCAAGGTCAAGTGTGACAAGAAATTTTTGAGGGTACCAAGTCATGGGTTAATTTGGCGGGAAATTTCAAGGCCACGTGGCAGGAAATTCTCAAGGTCACGCAATCAGTTCATTGTCCTTTGAAATAGGTCCCTCAAATTGCATGACTCGTGTCTGGACTTTACGTAGGCCAAAGGTGAGCTACTTCACAGTGCTCAAGGTTACAAGCAATTCTTGACCGAGTCGAAGTGTTAATTCATTTATTACAAGTCTCAAGGTCGAGGGTATTAAATTGGCCTTTTAACATCATTCAGGTCAAAAATAAGCCCCTGGCTTTGCGCAGGATATTTCACACACATCAAGGTCAAATATGATTCAAAGTTCTCGTATTGACTAAATCGTAATAAAAGGATTATGCTTACGTGGGCTCATACTACTGTCCTAACCCACCAAGGTAGTTTTCCTAAGAACCGGGTCCGGTTCCCAAAGACAGATAGCCGTTTCCCAAAGCAGGAGAGCCGTCACCCAACACAGGTAACCGTTTCCCCACATTTCAAGGGAGCACCTCTGAGAAAATAACAAAGGCGATCCATTGTTCTGGTCGAGTTAGGGTCATAATTCCTAAAAATAAATTGTTATCTAGCTACCCCCACCATTTCAGACTCAATTCTGAGAAATCAACTTTCAAGAACTAAGGAGATTCATTGTTCAAGCAGCGACGATCCAACAAATTGAGATGATTGGTCACGTGAACTCGGATTTGTTTAATCAGGAAAAGTTTCTCATAAGAGGTGTTGAATTAAAGGCTAAATTTGTACGATCAAGAGATAATTTTAGTCTAATGGCGGCGATATATATTGACGGTCAACAAATTCCTTCGAAGGCCTTACAACCAGACTTCACAGCCAACGGTTTATATGTAAGGGCATATTACACCTTATTCTCCGGTACGGGTATTCATTATTTGAATGAGGGCAACGATATATCGAGAAACGATTACCCCAACGGCTACTGTTTAATGACCTTCGACCTATCCCCTGACTTGTCTGCAAACGCTAGCACGCTCTGTTTGGTATACGCCGAATTCGATAACGTGATTGAGATCGGAATGTGGTCGTGGATTTCACTTCTTAAAAGGGGCAACTCTAGAACTCAAGCTTCAGTGTACAACAATAGCTGGAAGAGGATGGACGCATACTTGGACGTACAATGGTTTAGAGATGTTGATAACGAATTCATACGGAAAGAAATTGCCATAATTACAGAGCATGGTTCGTTACTGCTGATGCTGGTAGAGTCAACTCGAGATTATTTTATATCAAAACCCATGTCAAGACAGATAAAGTATTTAGAGGATAAATATCATGGTTTGAAATGGCGGTCAGGGTATGTGCCATACTACGATTTCCAAGAGGAGCTGATAAGAACTCTGCTACCGTTTAACAAAATTCACCTTAAGAGTAATGAAAAACAACAGTTTTTTAGATTCCTTAACAAGCCAATACTAAACTTGGACGAGGTTGGTTGTCCGTCGATTAAAAATAGAAAAAGGAAGCAAAGGCGAATAGTTGTTTAAACCATAAGATCGAGGAGCCTAAGTGCTCTCTGGAAAACGCATTACTACTGCAAGAATGGTCGCATACCAATTCCAAAGATGTGTGCGGTACAAGTGTTGAAATGTTTAAAATCGATCCCCAACCACAAGAAAGTGTTTCGACTTGTATGTGCTTCTAATCAGCTACCGAGGCACGCACCTAGACCTTGTGCAGTATTGTGAACACGGATCCAGCAAACAAACCAGGTCAGCATTGGACTGCTATCAACATTGACGAGGATGGTAATGGGAAATATTTTGATTCCTTTGGACTACCCCCGCTAGGTTACCATTTACGTTTCCTTGAGAAGAATTCTAGATAGTTCCGCTACAACAAAACGACGCTGCAGGATTACCATTCGGATGTGTGTGGAGTTTATCCGATAATGTTTTTTAGAATAATAAATAGTTTACCAATGCTGGATTTTGTAAATAAGTTTTTCACTACATGTTTAGTTATAAATCATGAGATAATCAAATTACTGTATAACGCTTGTTTTTCAACTATTCTACTCTGATAAATAAAAGCTTTTTTAGTAGTTTACCTATTTTTTATTAAGGGTTCGGTAACAAGAGAGGGGCGTGCATGATCAACTTCTATTGCAGAAAATGTTCATTAGCCTATATGTCACTAGATGCCACCACAAACGAACCAAAAGAGATCCAAGAGATAGCTCCTACACTTATCTTGCAAGAACATTTTTTTAATAATAATTTTAATCACAATTATGCAGTCTCCTTTATAATAAACCCTATTACGAAAACACATTGTGTTCAGAATGATATTTAAACCTCAGCTAGAAATGAATTAATAGTCATAAATACACTTAAATGCAGTCTTAAAAAGTGCATAGAACATAATCGTTTAAGGACTAGGTTTTTATATCCTTGATAAAAATCAAAACAACCCTAATAAATATTAATAATGATAAACACAGATTAAATAACATCTTTACATGTCTTATCTATTAATTCTTCCCCATTATTAGAATACAATTTTTATGACAGAGGTAAAGCCCGGGAACAGACTCCCGTCTTACAAGACTAGGACCCCTTATTAGAATACAACCCCCAATGTATAAATAAATTAGGTCACAATCTGTAGATGGTATTAAAAGAAATGTAATAATAATTTTAATAACAGTCATACAATCTCCTTTGATAAAAACGGACCCTAATAAATATTAATAACAGATTAAATAACATCTTTTTACTCTCAGGTGAAAAACATACGACCCCCACGTGGACATATATAAAAAAAAGTGGCGACCAAAGGTGCCCCAAGGCTGGCTTCACAAAAAATCAAAATGGCGGATGGTGCCTTCTACTATTATGGTTACAATTTTCCATAAACCATTCACAATATTGAACTCGCCTAGCAAAGTCGTTAACACCCAAGTGTTGGTGGAATTGGGATTTGTAGGATTTATCTCGTTCTTATGTTTCTTTAAATTTTTTCTTACACTTTCTCTGCTAACTCCGATTTCATTTACAATTTGACGCCTAGAAATGTTGGGATGAGCACTTACACAAGCCATAACGTTTATCTCAGCTTCTTCACTAATAATGAATTTTTCTTCATTTTCATTTTGGAGAACCGTTTTCAAATGTGGTACCAGCCATAGAAAATAGGCGTAGCAGGGGTGGTTTCTGTCGGGGAATCGTTCTGCGTAGAGTATTTGAGCCTGTATATCTATTTGTTCGGCTCTTGTTGAACTTGCCATTTTAAGTAAATCACAAAGAATTTTTAGTTGACACCAAAAAAAATCACACAATAAAGCGGATAATCTACAAAAATTTGTAACAATCTGCCAAACTCACAAATGATAAAAGTTACAGGTCAAAATTAAGTTGTTTTTAAAAACCATGGCAACCTATGGCATGGCTAATATCTTTTGATTATTCTAATAATACCCAGACACTTAAGTATTTTCTGAATTTAATGGACTCAATAGGTATAACAAAAAAATAATATCCATTGGTTGAAAATAAAAAGTGAGGAAATAAATGGATAGAAGATAAAAAAGTAGGATTGGCTAGTGAAAGTTTTATGGTTGTAAGTTATACCGTTTTCACATACAAATCGATTAAAATTTTAAAATTTTCGTATCGAAAATATCGATTTTTGAAAATTGTTATGTTTTATTATGCCATCCTATGGTGCCTTTCAATGAAGTTACAAATTGCATCATTTGTTTTGGTCGTAGCGCACCTAGAAAAATTCAAATAAATGTCAAAATAAGCTAAACTAGAATTGAAATATGCAAAAATATACTAGGGTTGCGGTTCAAAATAACAAAATTTTAATCGTTTCCGATGAAACCGGGAGTGACTGTTAGTTGTTTTTTTTTTGCTTGTAATATGCATATTACTCAACCCAATACGCTCTCGATATCGTTGATCGTATTCAAAAGAGAGCGATTAGGCTTATAAATGACCCGTCCTTAACTTCGGACGTACAGTCCATTGAGCATAGAAGTATTGTTTCAGTTCTTTCTTTGTATTATCGGTATTACAATGGCTATTGCGCTGCTCAATTACATTCTTTGATGCCATCTCGGGCTACCTTTGCTAGGAATACTCGATTTGCTCATTCACACCATAAGTATGCAGTAAAAATCTCCACTTGTCGTGCCAAACGGGCGCAATCCACATTCTTTTACACGCGTTCTAAACTCTAGAATTATCTCGCTAGTTCCTGTTTTCCTCTCACTTATGATATGAAAAAATTTAAGGTAGCTGTTCATAGGCATCTCTTGGAAATTTAATACATCTCTATCCACCCTCCTAAGTGTCCCTGAAACCCGTTCAGATCCACAATTATTTAAAAAAAATTCAAGTTGCAACTCGAAGATGTGGATTTTAGACGTTGATTTGGTGACTCATATAGAGGTGCTTACACAAAATTGGCTCCAGGTGTTTGTTTATTTTCAATAAGGACTTTGTGTGCCATGGTTGTACGCTAATTGAAATCAGCATCCTACACTTCAATTTTAAATCTTGCTTCTATATCTAAGATGTTGGCAGAAGCTGATGTCGAATAAGGTTGAAAGTTGAAATGAATACTTGAAGCTTGTTTATAAATCTAACGCCCTTTTGACAGAGATCCGTTTTAAATCAACATCTTAGGCTTAAATTTTAAATCTTGTTTCTATATCTACGATGTTTTGATAGAAACTGGTTTCAGGTGAGGAAATAATTAAAATCTGTTAATATATTTGCTTGAAATCCACATCTTAGACTTTCATCATTTTTTTGTATCTAGGATTCTCTGACTTCATTGAATGAACTCTTGAAACTTGTTTATAGATCTAAGGCACTTTTTACAGACGCTATTTTCAGATCAACTTCTTAGTTTTGAATTTTAAATTTTGTTTCTACAGGGTGTCCAGAAAGGTGTGGTCAAAACTACTGGGATGTATAGAGGGACGCAAAATAATCCTAGTCTTCATTTGAATTTTTTTCCTATCTGTCTTCGTTATGTAGTTATCGGCCTTCATAGTCACAAGTTAAAAATTGAATTTCAATGTTAATTTTTAAACCGCTTCTTTGATTACTATGAAATTTAAACACCCTAACTACCTAATATGTAATTAACGTGTTTCCGAAGTATAATGGGGCAATAAAAAATTTCAAACAAGATAATCATTTTTTAAAAAATTAAATTAAAATTTTAGTCCAAAGCACCTATTTCCGACCACCTTACACCAAATATCGACCATGCTTATACCAGTTTCGGGCCACTTTTATTTTTGAAATAGGAATAAGTAAATGGACAGACAAAACACAATTTAATACAGAAAGCAGTATTTTAATTATGGGATATGGAATAGGAAATAAACAAAAAAACAATTAGGTACGTTCCGAAATGTTTTTTATTCGATATTTGGGTAGACACGAAGAACTTTTTCTCCTAACACAAATTTGTTTGATTATTGTGCAGTACTGCCGCCCTACGACATGTTGACTTTCTTAACTATTTGTTCTTCTTGTACTGCCTGAATATCATCTATCACTGGAAAAACAAACATGGAGGTTTTTATTTATCGGCGAAGAAACCGGACGACTAATTTATTATTTTCTTTTTTCTCCACCTGCCCGATGAAAAATCGAATGCTTTTCTTTAAAACATATTTGATCAGGCAAAAACTTTCAACCTCACATTCTGTTTGACATTGGAGGCGGAACTTTTTGGACTCGTCACTTCGTTCCATTCAACATTATCGAAGGTGTTCCCAGAATTCAAAAATTCTTCACTAGATGAAGATTAAAGCTCAGCTTTTCTTTTCTGCGCCTATGCTCTTTCCATCTGTTTCTTCTTCTTTTCTCTTGCTATCTTCTTCTGTTCTAGCTTCTTCTCTTCCTCTTTACACATACCAGCTCCAATAGTAAACGGGAATTTTGTTCTCCTACGAGCACGCCTTTCTTTACTGGCGGGCGGCCTCGCCTAAGGATGGAATCGACAAGTACCGGACTTATATTGGAAATAGTCGGTATAGAAGCCGAAAGTCTACTGTCAACTATATTAACTGAGGACGGTCCTGCTTCAACAGTGGCCACATGTACAGCTGGAAGACACACTGATGCTTCGGGTGCTTCATGTTCCGTCTGTAGGCTTGTATGCACAACTGAACAATCAGCATTGGTTACAGGAGCCCTGAGCTGTTTCCAAAAATAAAACAGCTCCTTAACTGCTGCTTCCTCTTTCCATTCGTCAGCACTCTCCCGAAATTGAGGCACTCGGCCAGATGGAAATATCAACTCGATTAGTAATTGATGGGATTCATCCAACTGTCTGCAAGGCGGGTCCACAGCACAGCTTTCGTGGATTAAGCGTTTGGAAAGTCGATGGCACTGACGTCAAACGGGTGTTACCCAAATTTTTTAAACGCATTTTTAACGATGTAGTCACGTAAAACATTCAGTGTCTGCTGCACCAGTGGAGCGAAATTAGCAAGTGTAACTGTTCTTACATTTGAATACAATTTAAAATCCTCTACTACTTTGCGCTAAGTTCTTTTTAACGGTCCAAATAAACCGACATCTGCCGGCTGCAAGATGTAGTGGGATTGGGCACCATCAGATACAAAATCACTCCTTCCTATTCACACAATTCAGAAACCTCAAACGATATGTGCAACTTGTGACCGTCAATCACTAAAAGCACCGGGAAAAGAGTTCAGACCTTCTTTAAATAAGGAACGAGGGTATTGGCCACAAAGCAATAAAAAACATCAGCAGTCATCCACCTTGACTTCGATGTTCCGACACTCCAAACTGGATTTATTTGCCGGGCAATTTTTTACGGTACCCTTTCGTAGGGGTAGACAACACATGAGGGAGCTGTATCACCCTTAGCCGTGAATGTTGCGAGGACGGTGATCATCTCCTTCTCGCTGCCTTTGACTTGATACACATCCTTGCTTCCCTAGGGAGCAAGCACTAAGGAAGTCGATGGGTCCGTAAATAACCTGGATTAGTCTGCGTTAATTATGAGACGTGGATCAGACAACGGTTCCTTTTTCTACGTAATCCCCAAGCTTTCGGTGCCACTGTTTAATGACGCGCTCGGTTACCAGAGCTCTGGCAACACCTACACCTTCTGGTTGCCTTAAACTAATGCCCGGATGACGCTTCATAAATAATTTTAACCATTTCCGACCCGGGGACGTGGGAGTGAAAGGTGTGTCCCTTCTGTCCATTCCCACCACCTTGAAATCCCAATCTGAAAGTTGCCGCTGGGTAACTGGTATCCCTTTGCGACACATCGCTTTAGTCCAGTTGACTAACAACAATTCTTCTTAAAACAAAAACGTAGATAATTAGCCGAAATGAAAATAGAGTTTCAAAGCCGACAAGCTTTTAAAATAAATGTGATACCCACCTTACCACCTTAGTTAAAACGGTTGACCTTCCTTTCTTCGAACCCACAGCAGTCCTTGGGTTCAGCTTATCGATTAGAGTCGAATGCGGGATACCGTATTTGCGACCTACAGCTCGTACACCCCTCCTTAGTTTCTTATCTCCTCTAAAGTGGATATCAGATCTTACTTTGAATAAAGCATCTGAAAATAATAGTAAAAATAATTGAACAGCTTGAAAAAAGAAATACGAAGAAAATGAAACAATGGTCGGTAATTAGAACAATGAAAATAACAGCCAACCCCATTGCCCGACCACTATGGTCAGATACAGAGACAGCATCAACCATCCCCGTTCCAAATCACATTATTTACAAACAAATTACAACAATAAATGTTCATTTAAACTAAGATAACAAAATAATACTGAAACAACCACAAAACTATTCGAATTTATACGGAAAGTCGCCCATGATGGCATACTTAATTTTAACACAAAATATATTTTGAGATCATTCTATTATACCTGGGTATTGGTTACAACAACATTGATTATTAGATATAGTATTTAGAATCATTTATTTATTTTCAAATACACATATTTTTTTAAATCATTATGTATGCCATCAAAGGCACCAACCGTTTCCTATGATGGCATACCCTAATAAAACTGTGACAACTTACATGTTTCTTATCTTAAAGGTTTTCAATGTAATAAAATTGAACTTAGTAAAAGCTTCAAAAATGTTATTTTAATAACACACCTCACAAAGGAACTGTTTGGTTTTCCTTTCAACGCCAGCACATTCTGTGTGACACCATGAATCGCACTGTTGGCATTAGATCCACATTTCTTTACGTCGTGATTGTGTACAGATCGTTGCAGTAGAGGCAACCCACATCAGACTTAGCATCCTCTATATCAGTCCAATAGCTATTTACGTTTTTGTCGTCACTGCTGTTTTCTTCTATGACAATTTTCTTCTTTGCCTTTCTTGCTAACTTTCTTCTCTCGATTATACCCTTTTCTTCTTCTTTCTGTTTCAACTCTACAATGTCTGGGGTTGAATTTAATTTTCCGGTTTTCCCACGTCTTCTCTTGTTCGGATTTTCAGATTTAGAAGTAGCTACAGGAAGAGGTGATAATACAGCGATACTGCTACTAACTTTTTTAACCAAAGCAGGTCCGACTAAATCAATATGTGCAGTTTCGTTTTCCTCTTCAATGGATATTTTTAATTGCTTACTTATTTCACTTCGGGGATCCAATTGCTCCAAGGGTAAACCTATTGTGTTATCTTGTAATGGTTGGTTAAGACCTATATGGCTTATAGTAGGATCATCCACACGCATGTCGGTTGTCAATGACGGAGCAAACATCCAGTTTTCAAAAATATCGGGATTAAATGGAACTATTCCTGTCTTTGCAAAAGCATGAACCGCATTTGCAGGTGTAGCACTCTTTAAAAAGGCATTTTTAAAAAGCACAGTTATTTGAAAATCTGTTACGATTCTGCCTGGATTTTGTTTTAACCAACATTGAAGTTCTTGGTCATAATAAGTTTGTAGCGGGCCAAAAAATCCAACATCAAGGGGTTGGACCCGATCAGTGCAATGCGCGGGAAAGCAGAACTACATGATTCTATTTGTTTTTGCAAACTCCAATACCTGCAGACTTTTATGTCTACTGTGACCACCCATCAACAGAAGAACTTTGTTATTATTGGATGGTTTTGCATATTGTGTAAAGTGATGAAGTCATTTGTGGAAAATCTCAATAGTCATTCATCCCTTTTCCTTGCAGAGTGATTTGCTTCCGGGTGGTGCATTCTTGAATCTCTTCCTGGAGAAAGTAAAACCAGTGGTATAAAGGTCCCTATCGCGTTCATTGCACACATCACTGTCACATGCTTACCACGTTCTGCACTAATTAAGAGTCCCAACTTGTTTGCGCCCCTTTGTAGGAAATATTTTTGCGGTCTTTTTTGTACAGTGTTCAATATTGATTCATCAACATTGCATATGTTTTCAAGTGAAAAGTTATTTTCACGTAAAGTGGCATCTAATCTAGTAAAATATGCCAAGATATCGGTTGTATTAAAGGCCTGAGCACGAGCATAAGACGTATTCTTTGGAACCCTCAAAGAAATTCTTGGATTTCTTGATTAAAAACCCTTAACCCATTCCTTGCCAGCCATCTTATTTTCAGTATTAAAGTTATGTTTTAAGTTATTTTTGTCCCCTATTTCCCAAACCAGTTTTCGTAAATCTTTTGTGGTAAAAACAAAAATCTTGTTTCCATCTCTGCAATTGTTTCACTAGTTTTTCTTCTACCTGACGAGGTAGCACTGTTCTGCGACCCCCTAAATCTCTCTTTAAAGAATTATCCTTTTTGAACCTTTGGCGTAACGTTGCTGCTGGTGCACTAAAGGTTTTTGCGGCTAATTGCCAGCCATTCCTTTCTCTTTTACTGAATTTATGGCGTCCGACATTGCTTGTTTGTCCCATTCTTGTCTATTTTTCTTGACTAATTGCTTATTATGAGGCATATCTGTAAAAAGTATCTAAAATTAGTCAGGTTAATAAATTCTACTGGTCCCTATGATGGCACACGTACGCCATCATAGGAATACATTACGTATGTCATCATAGGAATAGGACACTGTTTTAGTTACATCGCAACGAAATGATTACATAGGAATCTAACCACAAAATAAAGTCAACAATGTACGCACTAAATCCAATACTTATAAACACATCAGTATCTCACATTTCCCTGATATAAAAAATATCAAATTTTAAAATTTAAATTTGTCTTATGTTACTTGCGTACTTACCCATATCTTGTTTTAATTGTCAACAAAACAGAGTACAATCGGTTCAGCTTCGACCACAACTTTAAACTGACCCATGCGCACTCATTTAACTGTTGTTTGTCACAGTGAACTGGGTGCGCTCGAAAATATCTGATATATGCCATCATAGGCACTATGCCATCAATGCCGACTTTCCCCTACCTTCTCAGTACAATAAAAGCACGCAACTGAAATCTAAACAAAATTATGCAGTGACGTCATTCATGTGTTTCCCATTCTCGTTCCATGTCTCCTTTGAAGAAATTTCTTTATGTTGTATGGCGTGAAGGTATCTACCTTTAAACGTTGACGGGTGTTTTAAAAGTGGTACGGTACTCTTATTGTTACTTTCCGAACTTGAAGTGGTCGGGTAGTGGTGAGTGGTCGGTTACCGGAGCATTCCCCCTTGTGAAGGCGTGCACTATGGAAGGAATTGCCTACCTTTTACTTTTGTAGAAGCGACATAATAGGAAAACCAGTTTGGCATGCGCCGATTTTCTCTTTATTCGTCGTTCAGGGAACTCCAATATCCAAAGTTCTATACTATTCTTGGAGATCATAGAAATACAACTAAATTAAATTGTACTTTTCATACTATATCACAAACATTTTTGGCGTTCCCAGACTAGAAATTTACAACTACACCACTGCCAAAATGTACTTTTAATTTTAATATCATTCTTATTCATAAAAAAAGGATATTAGGCATCTCTGCTTTACGCATGCTATAATATATCCACATCCATAACAGAATTTTGTTATTATTATTTGTTTTGTACAATAGTGTTTTTACTCAATGACGTTATAAACATCATTGGTTTTACGTTTATATTTATTCATCCATTCATAGTTAAAAGAGTAATCAATTGAATGGATAACCATTTTTTAGAAATAGAAAAAATTTGTCGTGTATGTTTACTCCAAAAAAATGATATGAGACCTATCTTTGATGGACATTTGGCTGGTATGTTACGAGAAGTTGCATCAGTCCAAGTATACAAATCATATTTGTTAAAATGGCTAAAAATTTAAAAAAAAAATAATTTTAAGGTACAAGAAAGTGATGGTTTACCAAAAGTTTTGTGTGAAATCTGTATATGTGAGATAAATCGTTGGTATGCCTTTAAACAACAAGTGACAAATAATGATTCAGTTTTGAGGTGTATTATTTTAGAACGAGAACAAATTTATGGAACAGAAAATAGTTTAAAAAATAATGAATCCAACTTAAACTTAGAAGTGAAGGAAATCTTATGTACTCATAAAAATGAAAATCCAACTGAAGTTTGTGTATCCACAAATTCTTCAAATGTCAAATCATTTATTTGTGTTATTTGTAAAAAACAGGTGAAAACTATTCATTCATTGCGTAGACATGTAAAGATACATTCTGGAGAGAAACCTCATAAGTGTAAAATCTGTAGCAGAAGCTTTGTGGAACCTGGTAACTTAACAAAACATTTACGTAAACATAATAAGGATTATAAGCATCAGTGTAACGTATGTGGTCTTAGATTTTATGAGAGGAATAAGCTTATTATTCACATTAGAACTCACACAGGAGAAAAGCCATTTAATTGTAAAGTATGTAACCGATCATTTGCTACTCCAGCTCAAGTACACATACACATGAAGGTATGTTTCAGTGTGCATAAAAAATTATTCTTAATTTTTAGTTTACAGACACATACAGGTGATAAACCATACACATGTGACATTTGCCAGAAATCTTTTCCTTATAGTGGCTCATTAGTGACTCATAAAAAAATTCACGGAGGCGAACGTTCATTCATATGTCCAGAGTGTAATAAATCATTTTCTCAAAAAGTAAATTTAGTAAGTCATATTCGTACAAAGCATACACATGAATGTCCTTTTGTATGTGGACAATGTAATAAAGCTCTACCAACAAAGGAACAACTTAAAAATCACATTCGCATCACACAGGAGAAAAGAGGCCATTAAATCATATGTGCAATATTTGCCAAAAACAATTCGGTACACCTGCAGAATTAAGGATTCACACCAGAATACATACTGATGAAAGACCATACCAATGTGATGTCTGTGGTAAGAAGTTTAGAGCATCTTCTCATATGACATCACATAGAAGAATTCATACAGGAGAAAAGAGGCATACATGTAAACATTGTGGAAAAGCATTTCGGGAGTCTTCAACTCTTAAAATACATATTCGTATTCATACTGGAGAACGTCCATATTGCTGCCAAGTCTGTGGTGCAAATTTTACACAAAGCAATACTCTGAACATGCACATGAAAATTCATATTAACCCTGTTAAAGTTGAACAAAATTTATAACTTTTTTATGATACATATTTTTAAACATGCTGTATATTAAAATACTTATCTTTTTTGAGTTTTTTTTTAATGGTGTATTTGTATATTTAAATTATACAATCTAAAAGTTTGTATAACACTTACAATTTTGTTTCAACATCTTTAACAATTTTGAAAGATAATACTACTACTGACGAAGATAACTGTAAGTGTTATGGAAATGTTTAGATTGTATAACAAATATACAAATACACCAGTAAAAAAAACAAAAAAGATAAGTATTTGAATATGTGTAATAATGGTGAAAGTTTACATTTTCATATGCTGTATATTATATTTACAAAGCCATCTTAATTTTGGACCAGTCAGCACCATACTATTGTCTAACAATTTTCTAGTGATTCTTTTTAGTAAAAAAACTTGTGGTTATGTACTTACTTTATCCTGTAGTGTGTGTGACTCTGAAACTTGAAAATTTTTTAAAGTAAATTAAGCTTGAATTTTTGAGCATGTATTTTTCATTCAATTGGATTTAATACTTCAATAAGACCACTGTTAATGATCATTCGCAAAAATGAGATAAATTTTGCCAGAATCTGATATGAAAGGAATGCAACTTTATAACAATTTTTTGTTAATGCTTTTATAAAACCCTTTTAATAGATACAAACAGTATTAAAGACCGTAACTGAAATCTTGACTACAGTCTTCATTTTCCACATGCACATCCAAAAAAGCCATAATTTTAGTAAATACCTGCAATAAATAATAATCAGCTAAGACTATATTCGGTATACTATAACAAGGTGGTTGAAAATTGGATAGCCATACTTCACACGCTTATCCTTTAAGTCAAATGTACAAGAAAGATTATGTAAACATATTTCTAAATATAATACATTATGAGACCAATAAGTAATAATGTGTTTTGGTTAAATGTAGTAGTCACAACTGTTGAAAAAATTTGTATAATGTGAAAATTAAATTTCTTATTTTCTTAGATGTTACAAACTTGTACAGTGTTGCTCAATATTCAACTTGATTAGTTCACCACTTATTTGAATGTAAATTTTAAAAACTGAACAAATTATGGGAACCACCCATGGAAGTGATCTCATTTTCATCAAGAACAATAGGGTCAAACTATGCCTACGACCACAAGTTTCACCTTGGTAGATTAACTCCTTTTTGATCTATCACGTACACAGATGGACTGTTATAATGATCTTCCACACCCATATCACCTTAACCCTTTCGCCACTGTGTATATATACAATGCGTCCCAAATTCGCTTCTCTATGAAGTGAACTCGGCTCCTGGTATACTTACGGCAAAGGTTAAATGGGGAAAGTTTTAGAGGAAGCTTAGAGCATTCGATATCCGGTTTCAGATTTACGATCGGTCAATTGGTTTTGAAAATATCGGCGAAAAACCGAAAATGGCGGATTTCGTTTTTCGCCAGTAAACCCGAAATGGTTAATTTGACAGCTGTCACAATGTGAGATTATTCGGACAATTTTTTAAGACGAATAAGATGGCGTATATAACATGTCACAATCGTCTTTTGTTATCCCACAATCTGCCTCAACTTTCATTTTTCTTATTGCCGCCATATTGGATTTTTCGATTTTTTGAAAGAGCGCAATATTTCCAGTTTAGTGATGTCTCACAACTGCATAAAAGATTAGAGTTTCATCGAAATATCGCACTTTCTAAAGTTAGGTCTTATTTATTATTATTAGTATTGTCAGTAAAATTGGCGTTAAATAATTCAAAGTAGTGTTTTCATAAGTAGTACGCTTTTCTGTCATTAAAATCATAAACGTGACACACAAATTGTAAAAGCCTGTTGAAAATGGCCGGTATTCCCTATTGAAATGAAGAAAAGTTTGACATGTTAGCGCTTTACTTGCAGTCAAACAGAAACGCCGACATTACCTCAGCGAGGTATTTGCAGATGTACCCCGAACGACGGCAGCCTCATAAAACCCACTTCAGAAAAATTGTAATTAATTTAATTAACTATGGGGCCTTCGAACAAGCTAAAAGCGGACACAATATTGATTATGAAAATCGTGACAGAAACATTTTACAAGCTGTCAACGAAAATCCCAGTGCATCGGTAGAACGGGAAATTCGTGTGTTAAAATCAACGATACAAAGAGTGTTAAAAAATAATAGCTACTATCCATACAAACCCACAATAGTTCAAGGACTTAAGGAAACTGATTTTCCAAGACGAATGCGCTTCTGCGTGTGGTATACTAGAATGTGTAATGAAAATCCCGATTTTGTTAATCATGTCTTGTGGTCTGATGAGAGTAGGTTTACGAATTGTGGAGTTTTTAATAAGCACAACATTCATCATTGGGCTGTAGAAAACCCTCACGAAGTGGCAGAGAGACGTCTACAGACCAGATTTGGAAGTAACGTTTGGTGTGGGATTATTGGTAATTTAATCTAACTTACCTATTTTAATTGGGCACCTATGTATTATAAATTATTAATCATTGCAGGAAATCGGACCATTTTTGTTTGACTATAACTTAAACGGACAGAGGTACCTAGAGCTTTTGCGAAACCAGGTTGTGCCGGCTTTACGAGCTACTCTCGCCGAAGATGAGTTCAGAAGAACCTGGTTTCAACAGGATTGATGTCCGGCACACAACACCATTCAAGTCAGGAACTTCTTAAGGGAGCAGTTTGATGAAAGAATTATTGCATTAAATGGTCCAATATCTTGGCCTTCTAGATCCCCTGACCGTTCGCCCTTGGATTTCTACCTCTGGGGTCACACTAAGAATGAGGTCTACGAGTTTGATCCTCCTGCGACCATCGCAATCCTGAGACAGAGAGTTTTGGATACATTTAGAAATAGTGTTAATGGAAATACACTTGCTAGGGTTGTACGAAAAACAGTCACCAATTGTCAAAAAAGTCTCGATGTAAATGGACGTCATTTTGCAAATCTGTAAATTAATTGTAATTGTAATTTTATTGTAGGTTGTTCAAAGGTTCAAGTATTAATTAAATTAATGACGATTTTTCTGGCTTTATTTTTAACACACTCATAGCTGGGAATTTGTCCCAAAACATCTGTCATGTTGAGAGGTCGTTATTTAATTTCATGTTTTATTGAAAATTCAAAGAATTTTATACATTATTTATTAATGTTATTTTGCGACAAATAAATCATGGCCTGCTAATAATAAATAAGACCTAACTTTAGAAAGTGTGATATTTCTATGAAACTCTAATCTTTTATGCAGTTGTGAGACATCACTAAACTGGAAATATCATCAATCAAAAATCGAAAAATACAATATGGCGGCAATAAGAAAAATGAAAGTTGAGGCAGATTGTGGGATAACAAAAGACGATTGTGACATGTCATACACGCCATCTTATTCGTCTTAAAAAAGTGTCCGAATAATCTCACATTGTGACAGCTGTCAAATTAACCATTTCGGATTTACTGGCGAAAAACGAAATCCGCCATTTTCGATTTTTCGCCGATATTTTCAAAACCAATTGACCGATCGTAAATCTGAAACCAGATATCGAATGCTCTAAGCTTCCTCTAAAACTTTCCCTATTTAACCTTTGCCGTGAGTATAACAGAAGCCGAGATCCCTTTATAGAGAAGCGAATTTGGGACATGTATATATATATATATATATATATATATATGCTTTGTCTAAAGCTAAGAAGTGCCGTATATCGGTCAAATTGCTCGTATATAGGGTGTTGTAGAGATAAATTTAAAAAAATGGGTTGACATAAACTATCTTTATTTTTGAAAATTGTATTGGGAAAAGTTGTTTAGAATGAAGATTTACGGGTAAAATTCAAAAATTCAATCAACTTTGAAAATTTTTTGTTTCGAGTTTGATTAAAATGTTCGGATAGTTGTGCACAACTAAGACTTAGACAAATTAAAAACTCACGGAAATCGGCTCAATTTGAATTGAAATATACTACAAGATGGTGTTAAATTAAATTGTTTCAAATAAATAATTATCACAGAACTGCTGGTATTGATAACATTAATACAAATCTTTTATTAAAACTGCATTTCTGCGTGAGTAAATATGATGAAATTATTATTTTCTGTCTAATCTTTGCATACAAAAATACAGAACATTATACATTTGAAAGTCAGTAATATTTCCAGGCATTATTGATTTTTTGCTTTATTGTAAAATTACAATATCGAGATAAAAGTGCACTTGAAGCAGAGTGTGCTGTGGTTATGACAACAATATTCATTGTTTGTGAATGTGGCAAATTAATTTGTCAAAGTAAAGTGCAAAATAAATAACAAAAAATGCTCAAAAGATAACAAAATTTATTTAATACAGTGTTATGGTATTGGTGATCGTTCTATTCCAGAGGTCATTGCGTTATTTAATATAAAATTTCCAATTACCGTTCCAGCACAATCAACAGTTTCCAGATTGGTGAAAAAATTTTTGAGTACCGGCAGTGTTCTGAACATTAAAAAACTGAAAAAGCAATATGATAAAGCAACCTTATTGGCTATTGGTTCACTAAATCAAACACGTAAAATGTCCCTGAGAAAACAATCCATTCAAATTAGAATGAGCAAATCACTTATTCAGAAAATTTATCAATCAAATAAGATTCGACCTTTTAAAGTAAAATTTATTCACACTTTGGAGGAAGGTGATGAAGCTTGAAGACTTGATTTTTGTTTAAACTTGGGCGAGAAAATGGTGGAAGACCGATATTTTCAAAATTGGATTGTTTTTCTGACGAGTCGATGTTTATAACAAATGATGTTCCTTCTTCACAGAACTGTAGGTATTGGAGTGAGGAAAACCCGAATTATGTTATTAGTAGTAAACGCCAATACTTTAAAAATGTGAACATATGGTTAGCAATTTTTTACCACCATGGAATTATCGGACCATACTTCGTTCAAGGAAAACTAAACTAATACGAATATTTGAACATATTAAACTATTTTTTTCGGCAAATTCCTCATATGCATCAAAATTTAATGTACTTTCAACAAGATGGGTGACCTGCTCACTCTACTCGACTTATTCAAGAATGGCTAAACACCCATTTTGAAGACAGTTGGCTTGGTAGGAATGGTCCAATTCTATGGCCCCTTAGATCTCCCGATTTGTCGGTGATGGATTTTTATTTGTTGGGGCGCTTGAAGCAAATAGTGTACTTTGAAATGATGTGAATATTTTGAAGGATAGAGTCTCAGACGCCGTGCCGTCAATTACATTGGAAGAAATTCAGCATAGTTTCATTTGCATTTTAAAGTTGAGTTTGCACGTTGTGTTTTCTTTTTGTTACGGTATTAATATAATAATTCATTCAATATTTTATTTTGACTAGGGCCATATTGATAGTCGACACTTGAGTACGAAGTTCCCCTTATTTATAGCTTGTCTCTATCTGACATTGACATTTCAGCGTAGGGTTAAAAAGAAACAAAGTTGCCTTCAAGTGAAGTGTTAACTATGAATTTCAGCCTAAGTCTACTATCCCGAACATTTTAATCAGACTCTAAACAAAAAATTTTCAAAGTTGATTGAATTCTGAATTTCTCCGTAAATCTTCATTGTAAACAACTTTCCCAATACAATTTTCATGTATTTTCAAAAATAAACGTAGTTTATTTTAACCAATTTTTTTAATTCATCTCTACAACACCCCGTATACGAGCGATTTGACTGATATACGGCACTTCCTAGTTTTAGACAAAGCAGGAGCAAAAACCAGAAGATGAATACCTGGCATTTTCTCCTATTCATGCGTCCATCCGTAGACAGTTTATATATGTATATATATATATATATATATATATATGCATATATAACTAGTAGTACAAATACTAGTAGAGGTTAAAGTGTCAAAATAAGTTTTAAGTGAAAGATTGTTTAGTTACATTAACGTAAATACAAAAAGTTGAATATTGTTAGACTGATTTCGTTTAGTAACGAAGAATATGCCGATATGCATTTGGTGTACGGCGAAATGCAATGCAACGCTCGGGCAGCAGCATGTAGATATGCAGATCAATTTCCAGGCAGAAGACATCCTGCTCCTAAATCATTTACGCTTCTTCATCAAAGAATTAGGGAAACAGGATCGGTAATTCCTAAAAATAATGAAAGGGGAACACATGCTGATGTAATGGAAGCATATGAGGATGATATTTTAATGGAAATTGAGTAAAATCGCGAAATAAGCGTAAGAAGGTGGGCAGCAATGTATCCCAATGTGTCAAAATCTTCTGTGTGGAACATTCTACATGAGGAAGGCTTGTATCCTTTTCATTTCAAAAAAGTCCAGGCCTTTCAAGCAGGTGATTTTCCTGCTCGTGTTGTTGTTCCAATTGGATCCAAAATAAAGAGAATCAAGACCAAGATTTTTTGTCTAATATTTTGTTTTGTGATGAAGCCGCTTTTACAAAGATGGAATTTTAATATGCACTATTACTCTATGTTGATGAAAACCCTCATGCGATAAGGGAAAGTAAACATCAGGAAAGGTTTGGCATTAATGTATGGATAGCTGTTCTTGGTGATAATTTGCTTGGACCTGTAGAATTGCCTAATCGTTTAAACGGCGAAGAATATCTCAACTTTCTACAAAATATTTTACCAGGTTTATTAGATGATATTAATCTGGATATTCGGCGGAACTTATGGTTTTTACATGATGGTTGTCCGGGTCACTATAGCAGAACTGTTCGTACTTTTTTAGATAACAATTACCGAGAGCAATGGATCGGAAACGGTCTTGTTCAGCAAGGTCTCAGATTCAAATCCTTGCGATTTTTGTGTTTGGGGATATCTAAAATCAATGGTTTATTCCCAACCAATAGAAACACGCGATCAGCTTTGGAGAAGAATTCAGGATGCCTGCGACGAATTTAGGAACAATACATAAACGAATAAATTTCTATACAGAAACGGACGGTCGTCATGTGGAGCATCTTATGTAGATTCAGTTTTGTGTTTCATGCTTTCAGTTGTCATTTTGATTTTTTTTTTATTATTAATTGTGTCAGCAACATTTTTTATATTAAAAACGATTATTTTTTACCCCAGTTTATTTCTTACTTTCTAAAGCAAAATTAATTTAAGACATGAGAGCTGTTTGACGTTTACGCAATTGTTATTTTGTTTATTTACCATAGCCATGTTTCATAATTATAAATTAATTCGTTAGTTAATTTTATAAAAGTATGATTAACACATGAAAAGTTCAAATCGATTTATTACGAAAACGGTGCGTCGTAGCGACTTCAGATAAGAGTATCATACTTTTATGAAAAAATCGAAATTTTCTAAATTTTAGGTTAAAATTGCGAAATTTTTAAAAACAAAAAACTTATGAATAACAATGACCAATGCCCCGCCCAAACGAGCCGCTTATGGGTACAACGAAAAATCATATTCACGCCATACGATTGGGCATTTCTACTAAATAAATGTACTGAACGCTATCATTTAAAGGAAAACCATTTTGAAGATATTTGAATTAAACTGATGTTAGGACGCACTTAAATCCACTCTCTTAGGATGTATTTTGTATTCAGGTTACGTTAAAGCGACGTAAATCAGGTCTAGAATCTGCAGTTTATTTTGTGAAAAGAGTTTGTGGACTATATATATATATATATATATATATATATATATATATATATATATATATATATATATATATATATATATATATATATATATATATATATATATATATATATATATATATATATATATATATATATATATATATATATATATATATATATATATATATATATATATATATATATATATATATATATTATCTGACCTTATTTGAAGAGCTATCAAGAAAAGAAGAGCACATTTTCATTGCCACTTTTCTAGCTCTACTTAATGCTGTTATTCAATTTTGATACAACGTTTCGTTTGTTACCAACCATCATCAACTTTATTTTTTTAAATACATTGAAAAATTATTTTTGCCACATTTAAATTCTCTCCTTCATTCTGAATTCAACGATATATCACACTTTATATTTTTGATACGTTTCGGATGGGAAAATTCATATTCAATGTAAAACATCGAAAACGTACAGTTAAAACTAATACTAGAAACATTAGAAAACTGTAAAATTATTATAAAATTATGTTTTGTAATTTTAAATGATAGACAAATAAAAAACAAATTTGTTTTAAAGGTTAATAAACTCACAAAAGATGTTCAAAAAGATTCCCGTTATTCTCTAAACATACATAGCATCTTTTAACTGTAGCATCTAAAACATTCTTCAGCATTTGAAGAGTTATACTAGCAAACGCTTCGAGAACTAAACTTTGTAAAATTTCTTCGTTTTCAATATCGTTTCCATAAATGTAATTTTTAATGTATCCCCAAAGAAAAAATCCAAAGGTGTTATATCTGGAGAACGGGCTGGCCACAGTACATTTGCATGAGTGCCAATACATCTTTCTGGAAATCTAACTGACAGGTATTCTCTGGAATTATGTGCTGGTGCACCGTCCTGCATGAACTAACAACCTTCAACTTCTTGGAAAGGCAAATCATTCAAAGCTATCTCTAATTCATTTTGGAGTAAAATTTGGTAACGTTCAGAATTTAAGGACTCGTGGTAAATGAAAGGACCTATAATTCGAGTACCGAATATAGCAGCCCACATATTAAATACGAAACGGTGTTGGTGTTTGGCCGTTTTGTACAGACGTGGATTTACTCTTGCCCAATAATGAGCATTTCTACGATTAAAAATTCCATTATTATTAACCATACTTTCATCGGACCATATTATTTTATTCGGAAAATATTCATTGTCTTGAGATTGACGTGTATACCATTCGCAAAATATTCTACGTCTTTCTGGGTCACCTGGTCGAAGTCCTTGGCAAATTCTAAATTTATATGGATGTACTTTCTCCTTCTTAGAACATAATGAACTGTGGAATGGGCTATGCCAGTTGCCTCTTCAATTTTCCTAGTAGAAACCTCTGGTTTTCCGTTACAGCTAATAAAACAGTATTGCTTTTCTTCATTGCAAGGTTTTTGCGAGATTTTACAGGTTTTTGAACGCACCATATTCTTTTAGATAACTGCTAACTGCGAAAAGTTCTTTTGTGAGGTTGACGCCTTTCTGGATATTTGTTTAAATACATTATTTCGGCTTCAGAACAATTACGTTGACACAAAATGTAACACGTCAGTATATCGAATTTTTCATTATTTGAAAAATGTACTCCTACCATATTGTTTTAGGTAAACACAAAATGTAATTAACTCAAAGACCACCAAACAAACGTAATACGGACAACAATCAATTATGACAGGTAGGTAAACAAAATGCAAAGCCAACTTATTTTTATCAAATGCATCAGTACGACGGAAGATGTATTTTAACTGTTTAATTAATAGTATTTTCACTAAATACATACTTGTGAATTATTTTATTCGCAACAGGCATTAGAAAATGAGAAAACATTATTTTATAATACTTTTACAGTTTTCTAATGTTTCTAATGAATTTTCTCATCCGAAACGTAACAAAAATATAAAGTGTGATATATCGTTGAATTCAGAATCAAGGAGAGAATTTAAATATGGTAACAATAATTTTTTCGTGTATTTAAAAAATAAACTTGATGATGGTTGCTAACAAACGAAACGTTGTATCAAATGAATAACAGCATTAAGTAGAGCTAGAAAATGGCAATGAAAATGTTCTTCTTCTTGATACCTCTTCAAATAAGGTCAGAAAAAATAAAACTAAAATCAGAAAATTCAATTTTTTCAAATATCTCAAAACTAAAGAGATATTCGAGTTCTACAAAACCATAAATACATCCTCCCAAATGCGTAACTTTTGTTCCATTTAACCGACCTTCCATCTCTTACCGTTTCAGATCCCCATAGTGGGCATCCTTATGTTGGACACGGTTTTATATATATATATATATATATATATATATATATATATATATATATATATATATATATAAATTTAATTTACAAAAGGTTGGA